>CAUYNB010042289.1:0-19976 GCA_963574225.1 Lagothrix lagotricha
GTGCCACGATGCCTGGCTAATTTTGTATTTTTAGTGGAGATGCGGTTTCTCCATGTTGATCAGGCTGGTCTCTAACTGTGGATCTCAGGTGATCCACCCACCTCGGCCTCCCACAGTGTTGGGAGTACAGACATTATCCACTGCGCCCAGTCACCATTTTTTTAAGGGACATGTAGAAAAGGAGCACGTAATGATTGATAGCATCCAGTGATTAGCTCTCATTACTTATATTTCCTTTGACACATCTTTGTTTTTAAAATTGATAATATTCTTTTTCAAACAATTTATTTTAGTCTCTAGTTTAATTAATCTCAATTAATTATATGCAAAATAGTTTAAAGTCATAAAGTTCTAAGTTAAAATTGTATCTCTCACACTTATTTTTTATTTTGAACAAGCCATTTGGTGATAAAATAGGATCCTGTTCATAGTAATGAGGATTGAAGACATACAGGGTTTGCAGCAGAATGACCAGCTTCATAAAGATTATTTATTTTTATTACAATAATAAGCCCTAATTCAAAGACAAAGAATATGGAAGGCTTTCAATTTTTCAGAATGTCTTTCTGTCTTTTTCTTCTCACAATTTTATCTTATTGCCCTCTTCTTTTCTCTATCCTTTACTTCTTATTTCACTCAGGAAAATAAGGGGAGATGAATAATTCCATCTAAGAAGGTTCAATCTTCACAGTCAAAAGTACTGCTAAAGAAGAAGAAGAAGAAAACACAGAATGATACTCGGAACAGTTACACTAGTAGGTCAACAGAGATGTGTGATAGGAAAAAAGGAGTCACTAAATAACAACTCGTATTTGCCATAGTATCTGAGCATGACTCAGCCCTTAGTTGGCAGCTAAATATCTTTTAAGCACCAGCTGGCCCTCGTGATGTAAAAACATCACAAAGTGTCTTTACATTCAGTTCTTGGGATTAAGGTGCTTTGAAAATTTCTGTAGAACTAAATGTGTTGAACTTTCTATGAATAATGGTTTGGCAAACCCCCGTTGTGTTACCCTAGGATTGAGATTATCATCTGTGCAGGAATATATATGTAAATTTTTTGGTCATATTTTTGTTATTTTAAGACATTAGAATTTAATTTATTGTGAATTCAATACACTGAATTATGTGTAGAAAAGAACATATATATGTATTTGAATATTTGTTGAATTATTAATAAGCAATGGAAATGGTCTAGTCATTTCAATTTCAGGGTCTTGGTTTTTTATTTGAATAATGTAAAATTATAACATTATTTTTCCATATTTCTAAGATTTTTTTCTTTTTTTTTCTTTTTTTCTTTTTATTGCATTTTAGGTTTTGGTGTACATGTGAAGAACATGCAAGATTGTTGCATAGGTAGCCACATGGCAGTGTGATTTGCTGCCTTCCTCCCCATCACCTATATCTGGCATTTCTCCCCATGCTATCTCTCCCCAACTCCCCACCTCCAGATGTCCCTCATAGGCGGGTGTTGAACAATGAAAACACATGGACACAGGTAGGGGAGCGTATTTCTAAGATTTTTATAGTAGTAGTTGAGAACTTAGCTGTATAAGAAATGAACTTTTTTTTTTTTTTGAGACGCTGTCTCGCTCTGTTGCCCAGGGTGGAGTGCAGTGGTGTTATCTTGGCTTCCTGCAACCTCTGCCTCCTGAATTCAAGCAATTCTCCTGCCTCAGCTTCCTGAGTGGCTGGGATTGCAGGCACTCACCACTAAGCCTGGATAATTTTTTTTTTATATATACCTTTATTAGAAGCAGCGTTTCACCATGTTGGCCAGGCTTGTCTCAAACTCCTGACCTCCCAAATGTTGGGATTACAGGCATGAGCCACCATGCTCAGCCAGAAATGAATAATTTTAAGACTTTGGTAGCTCAATCTGTGGCTAGTGACTCACAATATCTAAAACATAGTACTACGTTTTTCAGTCCTGAATTAACCAAATGAACAATTACTTTTACTTTTGTTAGCTGTAAAGACCACTGTAGAATCCTTCCAATAAGATAAGGAACCTTTTTAACAGTCAAATCTGTACTAATTAGAGTAAATTTCTTGCATATTTCAATGTCTAGGAAAGAGATGGGCATGAGAAGGTAAACTAATTAATACGCTATTCCATTTATTTTATAATTTATCTAGAAAATCCTTTGAATTTCTAATGCTTTTGAAAATCTTTTTAAATTCATTCTGTTTCTTAATTTAAAACTACACTCAAACAATTTAAATTTGTTCAGTTTCTTAAAATAGAGTCAATGTAAGTTTTTCTTTGAGGTCAGTCAGAAGTTCTTGTTGTCTGAGAGCCATTATTTAGAATGGGAATTCATTATGCTGTTAATGTAAGGTGTGATTGAAAATCAAGCTGACATATATTTGGCCCTGAAGATATTTTCTGGACATAACTTATAAATACATTACTGCTATGCTTAGCTGTCAAACACATTTCTTCAAAGTGTAGATGACGGAAAAAAAAATTCTGATTCATTGAGGAGTAACTGTTTCATCTTCGTTTCTTTCATTTTCAGCCACTCTTTCTTCAAGCTCTTCTCACTGCACACCAGCAGTCACTGGTAAAATAGATTGCAGTTGCCTGATACATTCTACCACAAGTAATAAACTTAGCATCAAGTCTTTATTCTTTATCTTCAAAGTTCTTGGTAGACATTAAATAATTAATCCCCACAACACATTTGGGAAGTAGGCATACATTATTACCACCATGACAAAACTAGAGGCACCCTGAAAATAAATGAGTTGCCCGAGGCTACACATAAAGTTATTATCAGAGCTGGAATTAATTCCTGCTTCCCATTCTCATTTTAAGACCTCACCACGTTATCTCTCATCCTCATAAGAACCCAAGTCCACTTTCTGCCTAATTTTCATTGGATCAACCATGTTTTGCAAATATAACTTGTAATAATGGTAATAATTTTGGATGTGAGAAATTCAGTTTTAGTAACCAATAATGCTATTAAATAAATTTTATATCAGCTTCCTCTGATACTGACCAAAAAATTTCACCTTTAAACAAAAGATCAGATGATAATTGCCCAGGAAAAAAATAATAACATTCAACAAAACAACAAAAAAAGTTCCGAAGTCTTGTTTTTAAAATAAAAAGTATATTTTTTACCATAATAGGTGGAATGGACTTTTGGCAAGAGCAATGAAAATTCACTGAGGAAATAGTAAGTTTAAAAATGAAATAAGCATCTCCATTAGCATTTTTTGAACATTGAGTCCTTGCTAAGAACTGCATGTGGCAAAGAATTAATCATAGTCTAAATCCCATGGGCTCAGGCAATATTCCTATTAATATTCACTTGTAAGTAACTTCAGTTGTATTTTCTAATAAATCCCAAATGAAGTGCAGGTCATTCTTTCCGCAATCCTTACACTCTCTCAGAGCGTGTGCATTCTATAGCGCCCAAGTTAAAGAGTTCTATAAGACAGAACCTTGCCCTGACACTTATCACAGAATTAACAGAATTTTACCCTCATCATATCCAGCTGATAAACAGCCTTTGGTGAGCTGAACTTATGTTGCTGGTCTGCTAATTGGCAAGTTAGATTCATTTGGTGTTGCTGAGCCTCTAAACAAATTAAAGTTAATTGGAATCAGGAATGGATCAGCCACCTTGGTACTCAAATCTGTTTAGCAGTTCTCTTCAACTCATTACTTTTGTCTTTTTTTCTGTTCATTTTCCTTCCTTGCACAACTCAAGTGCAGTTTTCTCTCTATTTGTCTCTTGTATGACTATGTATTTTTACAAAATATTTAAAAAAGAATTATTTAGGGGCAAGTGGCAAAACACAACACAACAGGATTAATAGAATCAACACCTCTAAGAAAAAGTTCATGAGTGTTGTTTTCATGCAGCTTTTCCCAATATGTCTCTGTTTGACCTCTCAGGATTTTTCATTTTGTTATTTTGAGTCCTCTTTTAGTAGAACCTGGGCCTGCAAAGGGCCTTGACATATCCAGCTGATTTCACTCATCAGAGATGGTATTAAAGCCATTTTATTGACGAAGACAAGGAAGCCTGAGTGTGATAAGAAACTTTCTCAACTCATATACCTGGGGGAGGATTTGTACCCTACTCTTCTGCTTCATAATTTAGTGACCTTCAACTTAACCATGCTGCCTCCATATTTTTGATAGCTAACACTTATTAAATACTATGTTCCAAGCAATAGTGAGGTATTTTGCATGTGTTAGTTATAACATGGATTATTATTTAATAGGGAGGAAATATCCATCACTGAATTAACCTGATTGCAAGGTCCCTACCACAAACATTCAAAGACATTTATTCAACAGAGAGAATCTGTAAGCTATTGAAGTATCCACTTTCTACCAGCTACCACTCTTATTAAAATCAAAAGTCTCTGAAAGACAGCTCCTTGGTTTGGGGAAATTGTGTACCTCCCATTCAGACCTCAGAAATGAGAAAAACTAAAATATCTATCAGAATCCCATTAAATTAGTATGTTTTTCTATCCCAGATTTGTGGAAACAAAATAAAATTACAAATTAAAAAGTACATAAATATAAGATTACTGTATTAACTCAGAAGTGAAAATTTCTTAAGTCATTGAGGAGACGATCAATCATTCAATTGGTCCTCTTGACAGAGAAAAAGACAACTGTATACGACAATAAATTTCATTACAAACACATACTAGGACTCTATGTATGTTTAAGACACTCTTCTTTTGGCACTGAGATAGTCTATTCTGCTTGCCCTACTCTTGACATTTCTCTATTATCTCTCCCTAAGCTGTCTTTTTATAACTACCCAATCCCCTGCTCTTCACATGGGTATTAAATTAGTATGCAGAAATAAGGAGCCTTAGCCTGTGTATCTTCTGCTGCTGTTTTCCTTTCCACTATGTGCTGCTGTATTAGTGAGAAGAATTTGAAGTAATGGAGTGACATTTGCCACACAGAACTTCAATATTATGTTTCTTTATAAAATGTATATTTCTTTATTTCAATAGCTTTTGAGGTACAAGTGGTTTTTGGTTACATGGATGAATTGTATAGTGGTGAAGTCTGAGATTTTAGTGCACCTGTTACCTGAGTAGTGTACATTGTACCCAATATGTAGTTTTTAATTCCTCACCCTGCTTCCACCCTTCCCTCTTCTCAGGTAATCGGTTCTAATGTTTTTCCAGCATGAATATAGGATACCAGATAAGTTTGTTTGCTTATTTATTCTTGCTTATTTGATAGAATATATCTTGCTTATTTCATAGAAGACTATGTTTGCTTATTTGATAGAACATTCTATCAAATAAGCAAAACTAATTGTTTCAATGGATATTGAAAAACTTCTAAGCTAAAATTATTTATTAGGGGCATTAAAAGGTGCTCAATTTATTTGTGCACATATTTCTAAAGCTTTTGATCATTCAAAGGCATGATTTTCAAACATCAGTGGTTAAGAATCAACTGAGGCTTATTAAAATTAGAGAAATTTCTAAACCCCATATCCAAAGTTTTAATAATTTTGATATATGCCTGAAAGTATGAATTCTTTTTGTTGCTTTGGCAGATTTTTACTTAGAGAGAATATATTTTAGAAATATTTTGACTTTTTAAATTCATAATCAATATATTAAAGTAATTAATTCATAAATCCAAATTTCCCTTAGGAAAACAACCAGTATAATTTACATGCAATAAGTAACGTATATGTAAATTGTATATTTGGTAAGTTTTGGTATCTATATACACCCAAGAAACTATCACCAAAATCAAGATTAAGATCCATCATCTCCAAAATTGTCCTCATTCCCATTGTAATCTCTCCTTTTCTCTCTTCTCTAGACCTCTCCTCCCATCCTTAGACAATCACTGATTTGCTTTCTGACACTAAATATTAGTTGTATCTCATGAATTTTGTATAAATTGAATCAGATAAAATATACTCTTTTTTCTATTTTAGAGAGAGGGATTCTTTTTAAATATGTTTAAGAGGGAGAGATGTCTGGCTTCTTTCATGAAAATTATATTCTCGATATTTATTCATGTTAGGTATGTTCATTCTTTGTATTCAGTTCATTCTCTGTATTCAGTTCATTCCTTTTTATTACTGAGTGGCTTTTCATGTATATATATGACACAAATATTTTTTTCATTTGCCTGTGGAGCTTTTGTTTTGAGATTTTGGCCATTACAAGCAAAGCTGACATAAACATTTACATATAAACCTGTGCAAGTACATATACTTTCATTTCTTTTACAGCAGAGTTATATGGCAAATACATGTTTTAATTTTTAAAGAAACTGCCAAATATTTTCCCAAGTTAACCATTTCCAATTGCACCATTCCCATTATCAGTTCATGGGAGTTCCAGAACACTTCACATTTTTAGCAACACTTGCTGTATGTTTCATTCTGTTGAATCTGACGCTAGAGTCACCCCAGAAGCTGCAAAGGGAAATTCCCACAAGGGAGTTCCCCAAACTGTCCTGAGGGGTTGGTTGGGATTGCAAAGAAAGAGGCATTAAACTCCAGGGTGATCAGTCCAAAGCATCTTTTAGAACTTATTACAGAGTGGTATAGTGGATCCTAGTGCCCAAATGCAAGAGAAAAGTATTGTTCTACCTAGGTATGTCCACAGTGAGGGGTTCAGGGTATAGAGTTTATATGAGGGTTTAAGGAATTTGGCTCAGGACTGGGGCCAGTTTTGTTCAGTATTTTGGACAATACCTAAATACCTTTTCAGTGCCTGGGAATGTGTAAGTCCCGGGTTTGGGTTCCAGGCTTCTGGGAAAAACCTGCAGCTGCCTGAATTACAGAATTGTCAAATCACTCTGGTTTTCAATCAAGACACAGAATTAAAGTGAGGGGTAAACTGGGGGCTCTGTAGTATGGGCAATCTTTTTAATTTTAGATTAATTTTAATTCTGCTAAGCATCTAGGAGTTACTCCTTATGGTTTCAATCTGCATTTCCCGATGACTAAGGAATGCTGTGGACCTTTTCATATACTTATTTGCTGTCTGCATCTCATCTTCAGTGAAGTATCAGCTCAAATCCTTTATAACTTTTTAATTAGGTTATTAGCTGTAGGTTTTTCAGACAAATCCTTTATCAAAATGAGAGTGTTCCTTTCAATTTCTAATTTGCTGAGGGTTTTTTTTTTTAATCAAAAATGACTTTGGGTAGGTTACAGTGGCTCATGCCTGTAATCCCAGCACTTTTGGAGGCCGAGGCCTGCAGATCATGAGGTCAGAACATACAGGCCATCCTGGCCAACATGGTGAAACACTGCCTCCACTAAAAATACAAAAATTAGCCAGGCAAGGTGGCACGGACCTGTAATCCCAGCTACTTGGGAGGCTGAGGCAGGAGAATTGCTTGAACCTGGGAGTCGAAGGTTGCAGTGAGCCGAGATCACACCACTGCATTCCAGCCTGGGCAATGGAGCAAGACTCCATCTCAAAAAACAACAACAAAAAGACTTTTTTACTTTTATTGTTTTCTTGCTTCTCATATAGTAATTTATCTGTACCATTCTGGATCAGTTTTGATTCAGATTTCTTCTCATTATGGTTAATACTTTCCTGATTATTTACATGTATGGTAATTTTAGATTGAATCCCAGAAACTGTGAATTTTATCTTTAGAATGCTGAATATATTTGTATTCCTATAACATTCTTGAGCTTTATTATGGGAAGCCATTAAATTACTTGAAAACAATATGATCCTTTTAGGTCACCCTTTAAGCTTTATTTAGCAAGACCAGGGTTTAGTCCAGGATTAATTTTCTCCCCTACTGATGCCGGAAACTTACTAATCTACCTCATACCCTGTGAAACTCTATAGGAGCTTTTCCACTCTGGCTCCTGGTAACAGCATTGTTCTCCACTCTGTGTGAGCTCCAAGTATTATTCCCTTTAATCCACTCAGATGGTTCTTTCTCAGCTTTGAATAGTTTCTTCACTCATTTTTGCTGATCAGAACTCAACTGAAAACTCCAGAGAGTCCCTCCGCAGCACTCTGGCTGTTTCTCTGGGCAGCTATCTCCTTTTTGTCCACTCTGCAAAATTTCGCTGATGTGGTTCAGGGTGTGCTTCCTGTGCCACAACCCGAGCACTTTCTCCAGAAGATAAAGGGAGCAATCAAAAGACTCTTCTCATTTGTTTCCTGTCTCTTAGGAATCACTGTCCTTCATTCTCTAATGTCAAATTTCTTGGGAACCATTGTTTCATATTGCTTGTCCAAGTTTTCTGTTGTTTCAGGCAGGAAAGTATTTTTAATCCCCGTGACGAAGTTACCCATTAAACTTAAGTTAATTTACAGTCATTCTCTGCTTATAAATCCAGTACATATTTAATAATAACTTTTAAGGTGAATTTTGATTAATATTTCACCCAATTTAAAACATTTAGCTTCCCAAAACATTTAATCTGCATTCTCAATTTTAAACATTCAATTTTTATAAGTAATTTCACTGTCTCACTGAGAGTTTTTAAATGTAGATGCAAAAGCATATTGGTGTGCTGTGCAGGAATTACAGAGCTTAGGGATTTCCTCAGCCCTTGGGATGCCTGCATGAGAACTTGGATGCCTGGAGCACCTTTATCTATATATGCATTAAATGAGAAGATTAGCAGAAATTCTTCTAACAAACAGGGAATCTAATAAATTCTTAAGTAATTATTTCTAAAAAATGAAATATAGTATATAGTAAATGTTCTTAATTATTCCTCTATTGATTCAAACAGTACATTTATTTCTCTATTTTCAAATTAAAATCTGATTTGTAATAATTTTTTCTTTAAACATTTTTAAATTGAAATTACAGGTTAGATATGGTACTATATCCCCAGAATATAAACAGTGCAAACACTTTCCCCAAAATACAGATTTTTTTTCTCTTAACATAAAATATTAATACCATATGTTCAATTTAGTTCATTATGTTAACCTTTGATAAAATATATTTACTCAATTAAGAAACTGTTATATTTCCCAGGCAAGCTGGAATTTGTATATGTGCAAAGTAACATTATCTGTAGACTACAGGAATGTTTGGCAGGGATCTGGGATTATTTTTCTTTTCTTTTAGCTTTCTTTTCTTTTTCTCCCCCAAGGTAAAACTGGAAAATGCTGAAGTCTATATAATCACTAAACGGACTCAATAATTAAAAAGGTGTTTGGATTTAGAGTCTTCATACTCTATATTCAAGTCACACATTGGTCTAATTAGTCCATTTGACTTTAATCTTCCACCTACTTATCTAGCTTTGATTAATTTTCTTATGACTTTGCATTTCTTTAGCTTCTTTATGGCATTTTATGGTCCTCTAGCCTGTCTCTGAAGACACTATGATGACATTCTTTTGAATAGTTAATGCAATGCTTCTGAATTTTGAATTTTACAAACTGAACTATGAAGATGAAATTCTGTGTTTCTTTCTTCTTTTTTCTGGTCTGGCTGTACCACAGGTTTTATGTATATTTTTAATTACTTCCATCTGAATTTTAAGTGATATCTCTGGTTTTGTCTGACCCAAGGATATTACATAAAAATCATACTAACAGCTTGCTAGTATTTTAACAAATATTTACCAGTGACTCTATATCTAGTTTTCTTGATCTCTCATTATTACACTTTACAGTAAACATTCACTAAAATGCTGTTAGTTGCAATAATCTAACTGGTTACCTTACTGTAATTAAGTTATAATTTTTATTGCATTATCTTTGTGACTTTTGCATAAACCGCTTTCAACTGTACTCAATATTGTACAACCATATTAAACAATCTTTACAAAACACACATAACCTTCATTTCAGTTATGAAAGAAGATCAATAATAGAGTGAACATTATAATCCATGACCAACTAGGTCATACACCTTGGAATTGCACTAAATATAAGCAACCAGAATTAACAGGGCCCTATGGCTGGGGTATATATAACAAGTCAATAGCATATTTGGCTAATCTGCACTAATTCTTATTTATTTATATTTATCTTGTTTAAATAGAGCCTAGACTTTTAGAAGAATCTCTAAAAAATAACTGTATGTGTGCCCATGGTAAAAAGTCATTCTATGTGTTAAGTCCCCCATAATCCAAAAGGTGACTCCAGTTCATGCCTAATCATGCTTTCACCATTAGCAATCTCAAGTAATTAAAAATAAATGTATCCACTAAAAATAAGCTAGATTATCTCCTAATGGTAAGCTTGTAGCATCTGTTTACCTTAATCCTTAAAACATGCACAAAACCACCTGAAAACAGTGACAATACACATTTTAATAACAATTGGTAATAAAAATGTCCTGCAGAATTTTTTTAAAATTTTAAGTTCATGGGTACATGTGTACATTTGTAACACAGATAAACATGTCATGGGGCTTGTTGTGCAGATTATTTCATCACCCAGGTATTAAGCCTAGTGCTCATTAGTTATTTTTCCTCATCCCCCTCCTCACACCCTCCACCTTCTGATAGTCCCCAATGTGTGTTGTTCTCCTCTGTGTCCATGTGTTCTCATCATTTAGCTCCCAATTCTAAGTGAGAACATGCAGTATTTGGTTTCTGTTCTTGCATTAGTTTACTAAGGATAATGGCCTCCAGCTCCATCCATGCTGCTGCAAATGACATAATCTTGTTCTTTTTTTATGGGGGCATAGTATTCCATGGTGTATATGTATCACATTTTCTTTATCCAATCTTTCATTGATGGGCATTTAGGTTGAATTTTATTATTGTGAATAGTGCTACAATGAACATACACATGCATATGTCCTTATAATGAAATGTGTATGTTCTTTTGGGTATATACCCAGTAATGGGATTGCTGCAATAAATGTTATTCTGTGTTTAGGTCTTTGAGGAACCACCACACTGTCTTCCACAATATTTGAACTAATTTACACTCCCACCAACAGTGTATAAGGGTTCTTTTTTTTACCCAAGATCTCGAGCGTCTGTTATTTTATTTATTTTACTTTTAAATAATAGTCATTCTGACTGATGTGAGATGGTATTTCATTATGGTTTTGATTTGCATTTCTCTAATTATTAGTGATGTTGAGCTTTTTTTCATGTGATTATTAGCTGCATATATGTCTTCTTTCAAAAAGTGAGTGTTGATGTCCTTTGCCCACTTATTAATGGGGTTTTGTTTTCTTGTAAATTTGTTTAAGTTTCATATAGAAGCTATATATTAGACCTTTGTTGAACATATACTTTGCAAAATTTTTTTTCCATTCTGTAGATTGACTGTTTACACTGTTGATAGCCTCTTTTACTTCTGCAGACATTTTCAAGATTTTTTTTAAGTCTGACTTTTCAGGCAGCATGTACATTAAACATCTCCTCTTTCATTAATATGAAAATGGGAAAGGCAAGGCTGAGGAAAATTAGATTTTTAAGGGTGAGGGGTCGGAGTTATTTTCTTTTGTTTTGTTTGGACTGATAATCTCTTCCTCCTGTCTTACATAACTAAGCCTCTCTGAAGCAGAAAAGTATAGATGAAGCTTCTCCTCTATCATGAGCCCTGCACAAAAAGACATTATCAGCTAAATATCAAATGAGCACTCAAAGATATTTTCTAGCTTTACATTTTAATGAAATCATTGATTTGAGAAGATATTCACTTTATTAATTAAAATTTATTATGTTAACAACCTTTCTAAATAATGTCTTGGTTATCCATTGCAAAATTTATTTATGAAAAGAAAGTACAGTATACCAAAGGTGCATAATCGATTCATTCCTGGAGTACATAAACAGGGGTGTGTGTGTGTGTGTGTGTGTGTGTGTTTCTTTATGTTTGAAAATAATAAATATTTTAACTTCACCTATCTAAACAACAAGATTTAATTGAATCTCTTCTATGTAATAATCTGCAAAGATTCTGTAATGTGGAAGAATTATAAAGTCAGTCACTTGCTTCAAGGACCATATATCTAGAGAAGACAAAAAGGAATTTGTGAGTAAATCTCAAATGAATGGAAGAATCATAAATTATTTTTTATTCTTACAATTTGAACAAAATGAATAACTATAGAATAATAAAAATTATTAGCCAAATGAACATTACCCAAACAATATAACCTAATTGGAGATTATTCCTCAAAATAACCTTTTAATAGGCTACACAGTTCAGAGATTTCTAGAATTCCTTCTTTTTTTGTTGTTGTTTTGATCAGGAAGGGGGGTTCTCCAGCAATACCTTAGGAAATTAGTTGCATTATTCCATAATTGTATATTAAGATTAAATTTTTATTACTCAATCTATTTAAAAGATTTTGCTTTAAGAATAGGGTGGATGGACTCCTGTGGCATTGAGCAAATAATTTTTAACTCCACTAAGCCTCTTTTTTGAACTAAATATTAGTAAATATACTTAGCTCATTGAGTGGTACTGAGGAATAAATATGATTATTTGCATTTAGCACTTAATAATGTTTATACCCCATATTAGGTACTCAATTAACATGAGTTATTATTTCTATTTTGTATAAAAGGCATATGTATTTTTTGTTGTTGTTTGTTTGTTTTTTGGGTTTTTTTTGAGACAGAGTCTCACTCTGTCCCCAGGCGCCAGGCTGGAGTGCAGTGGTGCAATCTCAGCTCACTGCAACCTCCGCCTCCCGGGTTCAAGCAATTCTCCTGCCTCAGCCTCCCGAGTAGCTGGGACCACAGGCACGCACCACCACGCCCAGCTAATTTTATTGTATTTTTAGTAGAGACGGGGTTTCACCATGTTGGCCAGGATGGTCTCGATCTCTTGACCTCGTGATCCGCCCGCCTTGGCCTCCCAAAGTGCTGGGATTACAGGCGTGAGCCACCGTGCCCAGCCTAAAAAGCATATGTATTTAAATTAATTTATGAAAAGTGATTTGCCTAGAGAAGATTTGTAAAATTTCTATGGATTCCTTAAGAAGGTAATCTAAAAATATTGAGTACTGGCAGCATTGTCACAAGAAAAGTGTGCTGTGTTTCTGAGGCACCTGCTTCCAAGGAGGTAATGGTTTCTCTTTTTAGCTGATGTTTTAAAACATCTGAGGTAATACCAAGCAAAAATGATGATTTAAACTGTCTTGTTACTTCCCTGCACACACTGGCAAGTGCAGCTGATGTTTCTGTTAGTGAGCTGGGGACTCAGAAAAATGGCTATCTAGTCTTCTCCAAGTAATCATTTGTCATGCAAATAATTCCCAATCTCTAGTTGTCCCTAAAGCTCTTTCTGGAATTCCAGACTTCTATGTTCATCCAACTATGATCAATTTCAACATGGATATGCTCTAGGAAACTTCAACTCTACTCCCACTCTGAACTAATATTCCTCATCTGGCACACCTGCTCCCTCACATCTGTATACTAGACACACTATTCACTTAATGTCCATCTCAGCAACTTTGAGTCATCCAAGATAATTTTCACCACCTCATGCCTTATTCATGACCAAATCACACAATTCTCCTTCTTCACTCACTCAAGAACTGCTATTTGAACACAGCATTGTTCCAGATTTCTCTTCATTCCTGCTAACAAAGAGGACTTTCATTTAAGTTCATCAGACATCCTACAATAGTCTCCTCAATATTCCCTTCCTCTCTGCTCCCTCATCCAATATATGTACCACACTGCCTTCTATGTAACACAGATGCTCTGTGCCTCCATGTCCTACTTCAAATAGCTCAAGCTTGCTCATCTTTGAAAATACAGCTCATATCATTTCTTATAGTCTATGTGAATATGCTATCAACAAAACTACCATTTTGAATTGATTTCTGTATGTACAAATGGATTTCATCTAAATATCCATGCTATTCTCCAGACGCACTAGGACCAAACTGATATATGTGTTGGAACCTTAGCAGAAAAGTTTTTGAATAAAAATTCTTAAGTTGCGATTTTATACATATTTTTGTTTAGAGACTGTGGGAAGTAAATGGTGCCACAGGGGTATATGACATGGGGATCATATAAATTCTTTAAAACTAATTTTTGTTTCGAAAACATTAGGAAATTAGTATGACTGAAATGCCTTTAGTCCAAACCAGGGCTTCTCATCTTTGGTGCTATTGACATTTGGGACCAGATAATTTTTGTGTGGGGATGGGGAGATGGACTTTTCTGTACATCAGAGGATGTTTAGAAGCATCCCTGGCCTATACCCATTAAATGTCAGTAGCACCCCCAATGGTGACAACCTCTTTCCAATTGGTGATCATCAAAAATGTCTCCAGATGGTGAAAAATATCTCTGAAGGAAAAATCACCCCAAGGTAAGAACCTCTGTTCAGACAGTTCCAAATTATACAAGATTCTGGAATGACCTTTTACTTGAGTATCCAAATCCAAATTATTTTCAGCTTCTATATCTTAAATGCAGAGTTTACTTGGTCGTGGAGCCTTAAGTCGTTTTTTTTCCCATCCTTGCTGCAGCCTAGCCTTACTATTACCAGGCTCCTAAAGTCACCCCTAGCTCCTGTTCTTGTTGACACTGTTTATTTCAGCCTTTTCAAAGTACTACTAAATCTAAAGTTCATGTGTTTGACAGATTATATAAATGTTGATAGATGAAAGAGAATAATTACATCAAAGAGCAAGAAACAATTCCAAATTCAACATTAATCATCACTGTGTCTGTAAAATTTGGGGCTCTTCCCTCCTTTAGGAATTCCTTTATGTGTCATCTTTCTATGCTACTTCTGTTTGTGATTGTGCCCCACCATCACACCTTCCTCACATCTTTCTCTTCTCTCCTGTCTCTTTTCACTGCCCTTTCCCTATTTCTTAAACTCAAAGATCTCAGGTTAGCATATAGAACAGGTATGCTTTGTTACGTCTTTTCAACCCATCATTTCAATCTATGTCCAATGGGATCATACCGTAATCAACTGAAAAGGTCCATTTGTACTTACCAGGATGTTGTTCTAAATATTAGAACTAATTGACCAGGAGATGAATTATGACACTTCCCTAAATGTTGAAATAGTATTTTCCCCTATGGAATGCTCTATCCTAACTCTACACTTCACTATTTTCTTCTCAATTTTTAGGTTCCATTTTAAATATAATGTCCAGAGAAGACTTCCCTGATGCCCTAATTACATAATAAAGTAACTTCCCAACTAGGTTACTCTGTTTCCTAGCAGCCAGTCTTTTTCCTTCATTGCTGCCATCAGAATTTGTAACTACATATACATATGCGTGCCTACTTCTTTATTCCTGGGTTTTCATTAATCTCTAAGCTCCATAGATGCAAGCACATATTTGTGTTCTTCAAGTATGCCCAGTGCAAAATGCTTTGTAAATTTTTAAAATTAAAAATGAATAGATGAATACTACAGAACTTTGTATTGGCAAAGAAAGAGCACTGTAAAATACACCAAAAGATTAAATATAGGCTGTAGTGACAAAATTAATAGATTCAGAATATCAGTTAAATGAAGATATTTCTAAAGCATCCAAGAATAGAGATGATGAAACAACAATCCAAAGGGATTTCAACAAACAGCAGTCCAGGTGCCACCACCTAACGTCAAATGAATGTGATAAAAACTGTGATGCATACTTTTTTGCCCTTACAGTAAAGCAAGATTGGGAGATCATTTTTAGCTATACCATTTGTATAAGGGAAATTTCTATAATTACCTACTTAAAGAAGCAATGCTAACTATCTAAGAATCACAAATGATTGAAAATATAATCAATGACTCTATTGCATAGAATCTTTCCAAAATCATCATGTAAAATATCTCAAAATATCAGTAAATACCAAGAGAGAAAAACAAGTGAAGGGACAGCCCCTGAAATTGTCCAACAGGAAGAATTAGTTTGGTCAGAAATCTCAGGCTTCCCCAGGGCCAGAGAGATGACAGATAATTATGCAAAACGGCTTCTGTTCCAACAGTAGAGCAGCCCGCATTCTCCACTTAGTACATTTCCTGATATCTCTGCCAACATAAATAAATAGATCAAAACTAAATTCATTCCAAAAGAATCATTTAACTTCAACACCAAAAATAACATCTTCACTGAAAACAAATTTTCCTTCAGGAGCCCCCATTACACACACATATACACAGATACCCACACACAACATAAACACAAATATACTTTAACTTAGTTAAATAGTGCCAGCTCAGTTTAAGCTTAGAAACATAGACTGTTGGAACTATAAGAGATTTTAGAGATTTTAAAAATTTTAAATGATTGCAATTGTTTTACACACAACACACACACACACACACACACACACACACACACACACACACACCCCTCTTAATTTAAAAATGAGGAAAATTTAGGGCTCAAAAACCAGGAATCACATATCCAAGGTAACAAAACAAGGAGCATGCTAACTACAGCAAAAATCACAATATTTCAAGTTCCTCTCTGGAGTCTTCCCACAACCCCAACCCCATTTCTCACAAGGTTTACAGAGAAACATAAGGTTGACGTTGAGTTAATTGATGGCTTTTTTTCTGTAACTGTGTTACCTCTGCATGGTAACCAGTGGTGTGTTAGAGATAAGGATGCTTGAATGAAAGGAGGGATCTATGACTTGCTGGTGGGCACAAATGATTATGGAGAGCTAAAGAGTGACAGTCCATAAATAAAATCCCACATTGTTCTCAGTATTAAATTATAGGAGTAAAATAAAGAAAAGCTTAAAGGCTATGTTTTTTAAAAAAGCCTATTTCTTTGCCAAAATATTATCTTTCTTTACTCTCAAAACCCCACTGAAATAAGAAACATAAACAATGTAATTCATAGTGGTGGAAGTAAAAAGGGGTCCCAGACACACTTGGGACAACATACCAGGCAATTAACAAAAGGATAACAAAGTTCTAGGGGAAAAATACTCATTAGAACTTACAAATGTACATCCAATCAAACTACCTTCAAATTTTATGGCACTGACTGTAAATAGAGACAATTTCAGACATTCAAGAATTTTAAAAGTTTACTACCCACAACCTTATTCTGAAATAATTTTACATGGACATATTCTAGCAAGACTATAAAAAATAATAAAAACTAACACAGAAAGGGGGTTGACAATAATGTACTACAGAAATGAAAATAGCATATGTAAGAATGGCAACATAAATAACAGACATATAATCCAAGGCCTAAAAAAGAGTAGATGAAAAACACACGTATTGAGAAATCATACTAAGCACTCTTTCAGTATTGTTGCATTTCTTAATATAATAAATGCTGGTAGATGCAATTACTAATTTTACAGATAAAGAAACAGGCAAATACAGCTAAATAACTTGTCTACAGTGACAGATAATATGTGGAATTGGGATTTGAAGTTAAGCAATATAACTTCAGATCCCACTCTTTTAACCATTAAATAATTCAATAATATCTAAAAAACATCATTCCTAATAGTCAAGAATGGGGAAAATAACCAAGTATCCATCAACAATATTAGAAAGTATATTTTCACTGTATAATATTCATTCAACTGAATCATACATATAGTATACATTAGGTACTGTCAGTGTTACATTCAACAACATACATGATCTCAAAAATATATTAATAGAAAGAAATCATACAAATATATTTTACATATGTACATATATATATATACACCATATGATTGCCTTCACATAAATTTCCAAAACACTTACATACAGCCTTCTTAATAGATGTCTTAATAGTTTAATAGTGGCAATTAATGGCTGGAAAGGGCTATAAGGGTTTCTTCTGGGCTGATGTTAATATTTTCATAATTTGTACTGGGTGATCATTACTTGTGTTGGTCACTTTATAAAATTCGATGAATGCTATATTTAAGATTTTCACACTTAAATATATATAAAGGTTTCCAGAATATATAATGTGTATGTGCAGTAACTATATATAATTATTTTGCCACCTTTTTACACATTTAACATTCTTTGTGACTATCTATATCAATAAATACACTAATATAATGTCAAAAACTGTCATGCCTTTCTTTTATTTTTCTGATTAGAATTAAATCATTCTTTTAAGCTCCAAACTAATGTTTATTATTTATAAAATTCAAAGAATTAAATGGAAATAGAGTTCAGAAAATTAGTGAATTAGCCAAATTTTGTATGAATTTCCTTTGAGATACATTGTTCACAAGATTCCTGAGAAACAAAGTAATTCCAATGAGATGATTACAAAGAAATCTAATTTCACATTATTTTCTCTTCTGGGTAAGTCATTTGTATTTAAGTTAGAAATAGCAGTATGACATAAATTATAAGCTAATAGTGGAAAGTCAGCCTTTTTGAACTGAAGATAATTGAGACTTTTGTATGAAGACTGCAGAACATCCTCAGAACAGGGTTTGAATACAAGTTGGAATAAAGTGATATATGTTTTTGTGTAAATTAATTGAGATATATTCTTTTCCTCCTATACCTAGAAAGTTTTGTTTATCCCTCAAGACACTGCTTAAATGATATCCCTATGAGCGTCCATCCTGCACATTGACATACTTTCCATTGATCCTACACCACTACTTTTCTTTCCATCCTAACATGAACAAAATCATTGCACTCCTACAGTGCCAAATGACTAAGTTCTTACCTCTATTTTAAACATTTGTTGTTAATTTTATGCATCCAACTCTTGTTATTAATTTTATGCATCCAACTCTTGTTATTTAAAAAATATACTCAGTAGAAGATCTTGGTGTACATATGTGAATATTCTGAATTCAGAAAGATCTACCTTCCCCTCTGATGTTCTTTCTTATTCATCTCAATGTGATACATCATATCAACAGAATAAAGCATGAAAATCATATGATAATTTCAACTGATGCTGACAAAGCATATGATAAAATTCAACATAACTTCATAATAAAAATTCTCAAAACCTGGGTAAAGAAGCTCAGCAGTAACGCCACACATCTACAACCATCTGATCTTTGACGAACCTGACAAAAGCAGTGGGGAAAGGATTCCCTATTTAATAAACGGTATTGGAAAAACTGGCTAGCTATATGCAGAAAGCTGAAACTGGACCCCTTCCTTACACCTTACACAAAAATTAATTCCAGATGGATTAAAGATTTAAACATAAGACCTAACACCATATAAACCCTAGAAGAAAACCTAGGCAATACCATTCAGGACATATGCATGGGCAAGGACTTCATGACTAAAACACCAAAAGCACTGGTAATAAAAGCCAAAATAGACAAATGGGATCTAATTAAACTTAAGAGCTTCTGCACAGCAAAAAAAAAAAAAAAACCTATCAGTAGAGTGAACCAGGAACCAATAGAATGGGAAAAATATTTTGCAATCTACCCATCTGACAAAGAGCTAATATCCAGAATCTACAAAGAACTTAAACACATTTACAAGAAAAAAATTAACAACCCCATCAAAAAGTGGGCAAAGGATGTGAACAGACACTTTCCAAAAGAAGACATTTATGCAGCCAACAAACATATGAAAAAAAGCTCATCATCACTGGTCATTAGAGAAATGCAAATCAAAACCACATTGAGATACTATCTAACACCAGTTAGAATGGTGATCATTAAAAAATCTGGTGACAACAGATGCTGGAGAGGATGTGGAGAAATAGTAATGCTTTTACACTGTTGGTGGGAGTGTAAATTAATTCAAGCATTGTAGAAGACAGTATGACAATTCCTCAAGGATCTAGAAACAGGAATACCATTTGACCCAGCAATCCCATTACTGGGTACATACCCAAAGGATTATAAATCGTTCTGTTATAAATTCACATGCACAAGTATGTTCATTATGGAACTGTTTGCAATAATAAAGACTTAGAACCAACCCAAATGCCCATCAATAATAGACTGGACTAGGAAAATGTGGCACATATACACCATGGAATACTATGCAGCCATAAAAAAGGATGAGTTCATATCCTTTGCAGGGACATGGATGAAGCTGGAAACCATCATCCTCAGCAAACTTACAAGAACAGAAAACCAAACACTGCATGT
>CAUYNB010042291.1:0-18265 GCA_963574225.1 Lagothrix lagotricha
AAAATAAAATAAAATAAAAATAAATAAATAAATAAAAAGCCTACACACACTTCTCAGCTCATTGGAGCTTTTTTCTCTTTTGAAAAATGGATGCTGCCCAGTTCATGAATCACCGCTAAAAGCCAATTTGATATTTAAAAACTCAATTTGCTGAAATTTTGTTCTTTGACAGGTGCCTGTGAGCCAGGTAAAGCCTGTTTTCCTTCTCTTGCTCATCTATTGGCCTCAAGGAAAATTATATACCCAGTGATTCCCTTCTCTTTTCTGAGAATCATCCTCTGAGGTCCCATTTGCCCCCTTTACCACTGGTGCCTGTTTGGTGGGCAAAGCCTTATAACAGTGATCAGAACTTCACTGAGGGTCAGAGATGGATAGGGTGACCAACCATCCTGGTTTGCCCAGGACTTTCCTGATTTAGTATAGAAAGCCCTGTGTCCCATGAAACCTCTGGGTCCCAGGCAAAGCAGGACAGTTTGTCACCCTATATCCTGTGTCAGACCTGGTATATTCATGCAGTCTATCAACCTTTCACCACACTTAGCTGTCCAAGGTTATTTCTGGGAAATCTGGCTGGATGAGTTGGAAAGAACACCCTTCTACCACCACTACCACCCTCCTAAATGTGGTACTGGTGGTCTGAGTGAGACCCATAATTTAATACTCTAAATTCTGGGTCTTAGTCCAGATCTATTGTGTCTGAATCTTGTTAAAACAAGATTCAAATACACATTAAAATTTGAGAGGCACTGCCCCAGGGCATTTGTTCTCAACCTTGGCTGCACAGTGAAATCATCTGGGGAGTTTAAAAAAAAAATAATGATGTCTGGGTCTTGCTTCATGATTCTGATTTAGTTGGTGTCTGGTTCAGGTTGGGTATCTGGATTTTTTTAAAGCTCACCAAGTGATTCTAATGTGCAGCCAAGGTTGAGAACTACTGCTCTAGACTAGAGACTAGAATAAAACTCCAGCCTGGGCAACAGAGCAAGACCCTGTCCCGGTCCCTAAAAAGAAAGAATAGAGTACATTCAGCCCAGATGCTAGGGTATGCTTGGATGATTATCCAAATCTAATAGTCTTGCACAATATTGATTTCCTTCCCTTCTACCAGCCCTCTTAAATGACCTTAAAAGAGGATAAAGGCTAGCACTGTACTTGGCCAACCCTTCTTCCCTTCTTGTCTAATATGCTGTTATTGTACACTATACTATACCCTTCTGTTATAGTCTGCCAGCCACAAAGTCCTCCTTTATGTTTTCATATGATTACAATAGTAATCATGCCCTGCCCAAGTCCTATTACACTTTATATGTGTTGGCTTTTATTGTTCTCTAATTGTTTGGTCTTTTTTTTTTTTTGAGACGGAGTCTCACTCTGTTGCCCAGGTTGGAGTGCAGAGGCGAGATCTCGGCTCACTGCAACCTCTGCCTCCTGGGTTCAAGCGATTCTTGTGCCTCAGCCTCCCGAGTAACTGAGACTACAGGCACGTGCCACCATGCCTGGCTAATTTTTGTATTTTTAGTAGAGATGGCGTTTTGCCATGCTGACCAGGCTGGTCTGGAAATCCTGACCTCAAGTGATCTACCTGCCTCAGCCTCCCAAAGTGCTGGGATTATAGGTGTGAGCCATTGTGCTGGGCTTGTTTGGTGTTTATTCATCAATGTTCTTTTAGTAACAGGTGACCAAAGCCTAACTTGGTCTGGCTTAAATGGAAAGCCAATATATCAGCTCATATAAGAGAAAAGTGCAGGTGTACTGACTTCATTCAAGTATGGTTGGATCCAGGTACTCAGAGGACGTTGTCAGAAAGATGCCTTTTTCTCCTTCACTTAATACTGATTTCCTCTGTGTAAGCTTTATTCTCAGGCAGGCTCTCTCCATTTGGTAGTTCTAAAGATGCGATAGGTTGAGAATTTTAAATTCTATAGTAGTTTGAAATCCTCACCAGATAATTGTGTTCACATTATGCCTGGGACCTCAATCAGCCACATTTTAAGTGGCATTTAAATGCCACTTAAAATGTCCGCCACAGGCTGGGTGCGGTGGCTCACGTCTGTAATCCCAGGACTTTGGGAGGCCGAGGCAGGCAGATCACGAGGTCAGGAGATTGAGACCATCCTGGCCAACATGGTGAAACCCCGTCTCTACTAAACATACAAAAATGAGCCGGGTGTGGCGTTGTGTGCCTGTAATCCCAGCTACTCAGGAGGCTGAGGCAGGAGAATCACTTGAATCTGGGAGGTGGAGGTTACAGTGAGCATAGATTGCGCCACTGCACTCCAGCCTGGGTGACAGAGCGAGACTCCGTCTCCAAAAAACAGGCCTGGCATGGTGGCTCCTGCCTGTAATCCCAGCACTTTGGGAGGCCGAGATGGGTGGATTACCTGAGGTCAGGAGTTCGAGACCAGCCTAGCCAACATGGTGACACCCCATCTCTATTCAAAAAAAAAAAAAAAGTCAGCCACGTGTTACAGAAACTGAGCCCTGGGAACCGTAAAACCATAATAGAGAACAAAGACAAGCCCTGGAAAGCAAAAATGATAGGATATAAAGACTTCACTCTGATCTTTTATTAATGGATCTTTTATAGATAGACTATTACAAGTCCCAAAGCATTTTCACTCATTTATCAGACATTTATTCACTACCTACCATGTATCAAGTATGGTAGTGGGGGTTCAGATGAGTAAGACTTGATTCCTGTTTTCATGATCTCAGAAGGTAGCAGACAAGATAGGCACACTACCAGCCATATTGCAACATGGCGAGGGCTACTGCGCAAGTGTGGGCTGGGCAGGTGCTTGATGGTGAAATATTTAGGAAAAATTGTGTCAAATGTTTTCTGAAGTCCCTTTTAGTTGGAAATTTCTGCAGTTTATTTCTCTTTCTGAAGTCCTCCTTCTGTTGTAACAGGGACCTTTAGCTCTGTGGGGATGTGGGTGGACTCCAGCTAAATACTTACAGATCACCTTAGGAGTTTCTTCTCACAGTAAAAGCAGTTTCCAGGGCCGCTGTTTAAAATTACTTATGTATGCTCCAGAAGAAAATCATGTGGAATGACAGAAGCAAAGGCTCGTGACTTGAGAGAATGGAAAGTAGGTGTGTTCGATGAAAATGTTTAAAGAGCTGCAGAAGGAGAAAGACCAACTGCACACTAAGAATTTCATTTGAATAGCCCAATCTAAAATTTACAGTGCAAATAGAGGCTAAGTCAAGGAAAGGGCCTTAATTTTATTTTGATCTCTCCGTGGAAACCCGTGGAAGTTTTGTGCTAAGCCTTAGGTATTGTAACACATCAACATTTGAAGTGTCTCTGTTTCTTAATCCGTTGGATGTGGCCTTTTCTGTTCTTCCCATTAGCTGTTAGGAAGCTGTTAGTCCTTTAGATAGGAGGTCTCTGCATAATAGTGGCCACCATTCATGGAACACTTAACACAGGCCACTGGGCTTTTCATCCTCACATTTAAAAATAGTTGACTCATTTAATCCTCATTCTATGATTGGTAGGCAGGTAACAACATTATTATGCCCATTTTTAAGGTGTAAAAAGAGGAACTCCGAGAAGTTGAATTTGTACAAAGTCCCAGAGCTAATAAGAGGCACAGATAAAAATACAGAGATTTCTGACACTAGAGCCCATCAAAAGGACAGATAGATAGATAGATACATAGATAAATAGATAGATAGATAGAGATGTAGACAGATGGATGAACAAACAGATGGGCAGACAGATGATGTTGATGAGGAAGAGAGTCTCTACTCTTAGCTCTTAGTGGTTAACGAGAATCACAGACTTATTTAGGGAGGTGGTCAAGTTGGTTACAAGTTGAAACCTGTAATTCTCACATGGTTGCCCTGGTTCCCAGGGCTCAGAGCTGCCACAAAGAAGTCTCATCCAAGCCCAGAGGTCAGCCTGGCTGGGGACCCTTCCTCCTTCAGCTTCTACTTCCCAGAGGAATTTCTAAGGCTCTCGAGGCATTTCTAAGGTTCTTGAGGCAACACACAATCCTATTTGCCAAAATTTTTGAATGAAAATCATCTGGGGTAATTTTTAAAATTCAGAGTGCATGTTGAAATGATTACATGTTGAAATGATAATATTGTAGTTATACTGAGTTAAATAAAATATTAAAATTTAACCTGTTTCTTTTCATTTTTTAAAATGGTGCCAGAAAATTGAAAACTACATATGTGGCTTGCATTATATTTTATTGGAAAGAGGTGCTCTGAAGAATATGCTAACTTAGAACGTTTTTCTTTTTTTTTTTTTTTTTTTTTTTTGAGACGGAGTCTCATTCTGTCTGCAACCTCCGCCTCCCAGATTCAAGCAATTCTCCTGCCTCAGCCTCCTGAGTAGCTGGGATTACAGGCGCGCGCCACCACGCCCGGCTAATGCTTTGTATTTTTAGTAGAGACAGGGTTTCACCATGTTGGTCAGGCTGGTCTCCAACTCCCAACTTCATGATCTGCCCGCCTTGACCTCCCAAAGTGCTGGGACAGGCGTGAGCCACCGTGCGCAGCCACAGGAAGTTAGTCTTAAGGGTACTAAAAGTGTCACTGGGATAGGCAGGGAAAAGAGATGGGACAGGAGTTCAGTGTGCAGCTATCTTCACAGGCAGAAATAAGAATAATTCTGGACAGAAATATAGTTATAATTAAGCATTAATCAGGCTGCACTTTGGCTCACTTTCTTGCAACCGAAAGTCATGTAGCACTAGATACTGACCATTTTCATCTCCACTGTTCTTATAATTTCTGACATTAGAATCATAAGGCTTTTAAGAATTGCTTAAGGCTGGGTGCGGGGGCTCACGCCTATAATCCCAGCATTTTGAGAGGCTGAGGTGGGCAGATCACTTGAGGTCAGGAGTTCGAGACTAACCTGGCCAACTTGGTGAAACCCCATCTCTATAAAAAATACAAAAATTAGCTGGGCATGGTGGCACATGCCTGTAATCCCAGCTACTTGGGACGCTGAGGGAGAAGAATTGGTTGAACCCAGGAGGCAGAGGTTGCAGTAAGCCAAGATCGTGCCCCACTGCACTCCAGCCTGGGTGACAGAGAAAGACTGCCTAAAAAAAAAAAAAAGAATTGCTTAATATGTTTTTCAGATCCTGAATTCCATTAGGACAACTGATGCCAACCAGTTTGAAGACTCCCACAGAGGAACCGAATTAGCATGAGAATACAGCTGCTGCTTCTCCCTGTCCCATGACTTCACCCTGCACTCTTCAACCCATCAACAATCTGAACCCTTCAGCCCACTCCAACACTCTTGAAATCCTTAGCCCCAAACTCCTCAAACAGATGGATTTGAGGTTCCCTCCCATCTCCTCATTTGGCTACCCTGGGATTAAACCTCTTTCTCTGCTGCAACCCAGTGTCACAGCCTATTGATTTGTCACTCACATTGGGCAACAAACCTATTACAGTTACAAGTGAGGCTTCTTTCTCTTCCCCATCGCTTCCTACTCCCTCAACTTCCTTAAAGCAAAAAGGGCAATTTATTCCTGGGTGTTTCATAAAACCCAAGGGCAGGCTACAGTGGGAGAGAAGTTGGGGCTAGAATGTTCTCTGTCCCTTGTTTCTGCCTGTTTCCTCTTTCTTTTTCCATCTGCTCCATTTTCTTTTACTTTTCTTTTCTTTTCTCTTTGAGACGGTCTGGCTCTATTGCCCAGGATGGAGTGCAATGGTGCAATCTCAGCTCACTGCAGCCTCCACCTCCTGGGTTCAAGCGATTCTCCTGCCTCAGCCTCCTGAGTAGCTGGAATTACAGGCGTGTGCTGCCATGCCTGGCTAATTTTGTAATTTTTTTTTTTTAAGTAGAGATGGGGTTTCACCATGTTGGCCAGACTGGTCTCGAACTCCTAACCTCAGGTGATCCATCTGCCTCAGCCTCCCAAAGTGCTGGGATTACAGGCATGAGCCACTGTGTCCAGCCTGCTCCATTTTCTTTCTTACAACGACCTATCATCCCTGTTTCTTAGTCTATATGGCAGAAAATGGCCTCCACTAAAGGTCCACAAATTTAGATTTCCTTGGTTAGACAGAACAGCTAAAGTGGGTATAAGTGTTAAGTGTCTCTATAGACAATACCAAAAAATGAAAAAATAATTAAGAGTTTCCAGAGAAGGATTGTGATTGGTACAGCTTGCATCTAGTCCCTTTCCTGGATTCATCAACCATGCCCAGGGTGCTATGGGCACACTGTACTAAGTCCGTCATTCTTAGGGTAATAACCTCGTTACCAAAGTGGGAGGGGCAGTGGTGATTCCCAGAAAATCAGGGAGGGAGAAAGGAATAGGAACACACGAAGCAGACGAGCACATAATTGTCACCCACTTGGTGCCAGGCTGTGTTGGCATCTATGCCCGCACGTAGTGCTGGCTGTGGCAACCAGCACAGATGGTCCAAAGAAGCTCTGTAACTGCAAGTGTTTGTTATGGATTGAATTGTGCCCCCACTCCCAAATTCATATGGTGAAGCCCTAACCCTCAATGTGACTGTATTCGGAGATAGGGCCTTTTAGAGAAGTAATTAAGGTTAAATGAGGTCATGAGGGTGGGGCCCTAATCCCACAGGACTTGTGCCTTATACGAAAAGGAAAAGAAGACAGAGCTCTCTCTCTCTCTCTGTCTCTCTCTCCTCTGTGTGTGTGTGGGTGGGTGTGTGTGTGTGTGTGTGGGTGTGTGTGTGTCTTTCTCTTCATGCACACAGAGGAAAGGCCAGGTGAGGACATAACAAGGGCAGCTATCTACAAGCCAGAAAGAGAGGCATCACTAGAAACCAATCCTGATGGCGCCTTGATCTTGAACTTATAGCCTTTAGAACTGTGAGAAAATAAATTTCTGTTGTTTAAGCCACCCAGTCTGTGGTATTTTATTATGGCAACCCAAGCTGACTAATACAGTGTTGTTATTAAATTCGAGCTACTGCCTGTCTTCCCCTAAGCACTGGTGTGATTTCTCTGAAATTAGTAAAAGGCTTTCTTGAAGTGCCTTTTAGAGAAAAAACCATAGACGATCCTCTGGATCTAGAGCTAGGCAAAGAGTTCTTAGACTTGACACCAAAAGCATAAAAGGAAAAATTGATAAACTGCACCTCACTGAAATGAAAACCTTTTGCTCTGTGAAAGTCCATGTGAAGAGAATAAAAAGACAAGTTGCAGCCTGGGAGAAAATATTTGCAAACCAATATTTGAGAAAGGACTACCATCTAGAATACCTTTTTTAACAACTCTCAAACCCAACAGTAAGAGAACGAACAATTTAACTGGAAAATAGGCAAAAGACAGGAAGAGGCACTTCACTGAAGAGGATGGCAAATAGGCACATAAAAAGATGTTGAGGCCGGGCGCGGTGGCTCACGCCTGTAATCCCAGCACTTTGGGAGGCGGAGGCAGGCAGATCACAAGGTCAGGAGATCGAGACCATCCTGGCCAAAATGGTGAAACCCCGTCTCTACTAAAAATACAAAAAAATTAGCTAGATGTGGTGGCGCGTGCCTGTAATCCCAACTACTCGGGAGGCTGAGGCAGGAGAATCACTTGAACCCAGTAGGCAGAGGTTGCAGTGAGCCAGGAATGCGCCACTGCACTCCAGCCTGGTGACAGAGGGAGACTCCGTCTCAAAAAAAAAAAAAAAAAAAAAAAAGATGTTGAACATGATTAGCCATTAGACAAATACAAATTAATGCCACAATGAGATATCACTATGAATATATCTGACTGACTATAAATGAAAAAGAGTGACAACACCAAATGCTGGGGAGGATGCAGAGAAACTTGATCACTCATAGATTACTGGTGAGAATACAAAAATGGTATAGCCACTTGGAAAACAGTTCGTCAGTTTCTTTAAACACTAAATATACAACTACCATACAACCCAGTAATTGCACTCCTGAATATTTACGCCAGAGAAATGAAGACTCATGTCCAAATAAAAGTGTCACAAATGTTCCTAGAAGCATTATTTGTAACAGCCTAAAATTAGAATCAGCCCAGCTGTTCTTCAACAGATGAATGGTTAAACATACAATGCTGCACTATGGAATTCTATGCCGTGTAATATTTTATTACTACCTAACAATAAAAAGGATGGAACTATCGATACAACAACCTGGATCAATCTCCAGAGAATTATGCAGAATGAAAAGAAGCCAAACCCAAAAAGTTGATGTGAACCCATTTATATAACATTTTTTGAAATGACAATATTTTCAAAATATAGAACAGATTAGTGGTTACAGGTGATTGGGGAACAGGAGTGAGAGGGAGGTGGGTATAATTATAAAAGGGCAAGAGGAGGGATCATTGTAGTGACGGAAATATTCTGTGTCTTGACTGTGATTTGACTGTGAGGAATGATGATGTGGACACATGAGCCTACACAGGTGATAACATTGTTTAGGGCCAGCATGGTGGCTCACGCCTGTAATCCCAGCACTTTGGGAGGCCAAGGCAGGTGGATCACCTGAGGTCGGGAGTTCGAGACCAGCCTGACCAACATGGTATAACCTCGTCTCTACTAAAAATACAGTATTAGTTGGGTGTGGTGGCGCATGCCTGCAATCCCAGCTACTTGGGAGGCTGAGACGGGAGAATTGCTTGAACCCAGGAGGCAGAGGTTGCAGTGAGCCGAGATCGTGCCATTGTACTCCAGCCTGGGCAACAAGAGCAAAACTCCATCTCAAAAAAAAAAAAAAAAAAAAAAAAAATAGGGCCAGGCACCGTGGCGCACACCTGTAATCCCAGCACTTTGGGAGGCCAAGGCAGGCAGATCATGAGGTCAAGAGATTGAGACTATCCTGGTCAAGATGGTGAAACCCCATCTCTACTAAAAATACAAAAATTAGCCGGGTGTGATGGCGCACGCCTGTAATTCCAGCTACTTGGTAGGTTGAGGCAGGAGAATCTCTTGAACCCGGCAGGCAGAGGTTGCAGTGAGCTGAGATTGCGCCACTGCACTCCAACCTGGTGACAGAGCAAGACTCTTGTCTCAAAATAAATAAATAAATAATATAAAAATAAATAAATAGTTTAGAACTTATACACACAAACACATACATACACACATATACACGAATACAAGTAAAACTAGAGAAATCTGAAAAGGTTCAGTGTATTGTATCAGTATCAATATCCTAATTGTTGTGCCAGGTGCAGTGGCTCACACTTGTAATCTCAGCACTTTGGGCTGAGGCAGGAAGATTGTTTGAGGCCAGGAGCTTGAGACTAGCCTATGCAATACAGTGAGACCTCGTCTCTACAAAAAAATTTTTTTTAAACTTAGCTGGGTGTGGTGGTACATGCCTATAGTCTCAGCTACTTGGGATGCCGAGGTGGAAGGAATGCTTAAGGCCAGGAGTTAGAGGCTGCAGTGAGCTATGATTGGACCACCGCACCCCAGCCTGGTCAACAGAGCAAAGCCGTAACTCTTAGAAAAAACAAATCCTAGTTGTGATATGACAATATAGTTTGCCAAAATGTTAACACTGCGGGGAAACTGAACAAAGTGTACAAGGATCACTATATCATTTCTTACAGCTGTTACCCGCAGCAAATCCGTACAGGTCTGCAGCAACCTCAATTCTTGCCTCCTCAGAAGAAAGAATTTGACTGAGGGGCATAACGCAGAACGAGAGACCAAGGCAAGTTTTAGAGCAGGAGTGAAAGTTTATTTAAAAGCTTTAGAGCAGGAACAAAAGGAAAGAAAGTACACTTGGAAGAGGGCCAAGCGGATGACTTGAAAGATATGCTTTGACCTTTTGACTTGGGGTTTTATGTGTTAGCATACTTTTGGAGTCTTGCGTCCCTTCTCCCCCGATTCTTCCCTTGTAGATGGCTGTCCGCATGCGCAGTGGCCTGACAGCCCTTGGGAGAGGAGCATGCACGGTGTGTTTACTGGAGTTGTACGCATGCTCACTTGAGGCATTCTTCCCTTATCAGCTGAATGTTCCTAGGAGGTCATATATACCAGTTAAACTCTGCCATTTTGCCATTTTGTGTGCCTGCTTGAGCCCATTCACCCTGCTCCTGAGATCTTATTGGGACGCTGCTGATCACCAGTTTCAGTTTCTCCTATCTATAGGGAGACTGCCCTTCCCTGGCGCTGGCTGCAACCAATTATTTTAGAGAGACAGTTAACAACTGCCTGACCCTCACCCGATGGTTGCCTGACATTCCTGGTTGGGAAGGCCCTCTCTTGCCTTGTTTATGTCTGACTAGCTACCTACTATAACACAATTACACATGAATCCAAAATTATCTCAATAAAAATATCAATTAAAAATGTGGATTACTTACTGTGGGATAAGGCAAAGGATTTGAAAGCTATTACAATGTGCTGTGAGGAACTTTAAAGTCCCATTCCCCAAACAAAATTGTATTGTTTCTTCCTCTGCACTTCCACTATAGTGCTTATCACATTGTTTTCTTTTCTTTTCTTTTTTCTGAGATGGAGTCTTCCTCTGTTGTCCAGGCTGGAGTGCAGTGGTGTGATCTTGCCTCACTGCAACCTCTGCCACCTGGAGATTCAAGTGATTCTCCTGCCTCAGCCTCCCAAGTAGCTGGGATTACAGGTGTCTGCCAACACACCCAGCTAATTTTTGTATTTTTAGTAGAGACGAGGTTTTGCCATGTTGGCCAGGCTGGCCTCAAACTCCTGACCTCAGGTGATCAACCTGGCACGGACTCCCAAAGTGCTAGGATTACAGGCCTGAGCCACCACGCTCAGCCTCTCACACTGTTTTCTAATTGTTTGTAGACTGTCTTTCTGACCACACTGAGCTAATTAAGGTAGGGGCCATGATTTATTCTTCATAGCCTTAGTGCCAGCTCCATGTGAACCTCCATATGCTTTGGCCAAATTAAGTCATCCTGCTCTATGTAAACCATACAGTTTGGCATATAATAAATCTTCAGTAAGTTTTGTTGGCTTGAACTAGGTTGTAGTACAGTGTTGTCAGAGGCATGTGAACCAGGGCAACTCCATCTTAAATTGGGGATGGGTAAAATGAGCCTGAGACCTACTGGGCCACATTCCCAGATGATTAAGGCATTCTAAGTCACAGGATGAGATAGAAGGTTGGCAAAAGATACAGGTCATCAAGACCTTGCTGATAAAACAGGTTGCAGTAAAGAAGCCGGCTAAAATCCGCTAAAACCAAGATGGCAACAAGAGTGACCTCTGGTCATCCTCACTGCTACATTCCCATCAGTGCCATGACAGTTTACAAATGCCATGGCAACATCAGGAAGTTACCCTATATGGTCTAAAAAGGGGAGGCATAAACAATCCACCCCGTGTTTAGCATATATCAAGAAATAACCATAAAAATGGGCAACCAGCAGCCCTTGGGGCTTCTCTGTCTATGGAGTAGTCATTCTTTTATTCCTCTACTTTCTTAATAAACTTACTTTCACTTTGCGGTATGTACTCGCCCTGAATTCTTTCTTCCTCGAGATCCAAGAACCCTCTCTTGGGGTCTGGATCAGAACCCCTTTCCTGTAACAATCTGATTTCAGAAATGTTAAAAACTTGAGGTCATTGTACCCCTTTGACCCAAGGAATGACAGTAATGAAAGAAAGTGACATTGCAGTCTGAAAAGCTGCCTTTTTGTCTTGGGATATGCTGATTAGTTTCCTGAATTGGCTATTGTATTGCAAAAAAAAAAAAAAAGAAAGAAATTTCCCCAAGTGTAGGGGGCAATTACTGGAGAAAGGGGCATGTCTGAAGTGAGTGAGTTACACCATGAGAACAAGGAAAATCTGGAGTATTTTCTTAGTTAACATTACCAACTAAAACCAAAAAGTGGGAGGATTATGCGTTCCTGCTGGCTGATGCTGCTGACAGCACACTGTTTGGACAGAATCCCAGGCACTGCTGGCAGAAGCAGAATTTCTCTCACACAAAAACATGGGGGGAAGGGGCAGAGATTCAACCAGAGCATTTAGCGATGGAAAATGGAAAACGAAAAATATCTCTTTAAATGCTAGCGCGGTCACTCCCATTGCCTTTCTAAATTCAGGCTTCTTTAGGGACTTTGCTCAAGTCTTCAAGATAGTTCTTGTCACTAGTTAGGACCAAAATAAAATCACCTCCTTCTATGGGATGATTTGGTAGTTGCTCCCTGAAACGGCCTCTGGCCCCTTCAGAAAAATTCACCTCACTGGCCAGCAACAGATGCTTGAAATTCTTCTTTGGCAAAAGGAATTCCCCCTTTCAGCCTTCACTTTTTTTTAATGCAAATAATGTCAGAGTGAGGTTGCCATTTACTGTAATGTAAATCAGTTTGTCAGAGATTAGCAATGGATTCTCACAGGAACAAATATAATGCAAAATGAAAATTGCATGAATAAAGGACTGCATTAAGGACCGAGCCTATAGCCTATTGATAGAGAATAATTTCATTTGGACATGTATTTTCTGGCATTTGCGGAGCAAGGCTGATGAAATGCAACAATGTTAAGGTAAAGTACAGTCCCGCACCTACCATGTTTCAGGGCACTGAATTAGGTACTGGAGATACAAAGAAATGGTTTCTCACAATTAAGGGCAAGAGACAAAATATGTAAAGGACAATTACAATATGAATGCTAAGCGCTATGATAAAACTATATATAAGGTGGGACATCTAACGGGGGCTGGGGTAGATAGTCAGGGAAGGCTTCTTGGAGGACTGACCAGTAAGTCAGTCCTGAAAGATGAGTATGCATGTCCTGGGGAAAATGGATGGGGAGATCAGGCATCTCAAATAGCAGAAACTATGTTAGCAAAGACATAGAAGTGGGAAAACTCACACTAGGCTTGTGGCAGCCATGGAGGTGAACACGCTACTAAGATCTCCCTTCAAGAAAACCTGCTATAGGTAGTGTAGTTGGTCAACAGCTTCCAGATACCTCACTTTTAGGATCTACCATTGTATTCATGCTGAGGGCAAATTTTTTCTGCTTTACTCCCAGCCAATGACCTAGATGGCAAGAGTGTCCCTGGAAAAGGGGTCTTGCCCAAAACCCCAAGAGGTCTTGGATCTCACACAGGAAAGAATTCAGGGTGTGTTGCAGAGCATAGTGAAGTTAAGATAGTTTATTAGAGACTACTCTATTACAGACTACTCTCTTACTCTACGGCATCCTCAGAAAGCAAGAGGAGAAACTCCCCCATCTTAAGCATAGTGCTTGCTTATATAGGCTGTTAAGAATAGTGTCCTTATTACAAAAGCTTGTGATCAGCTTGTGTTAGGCTATTAGTATTGTTATTTTCCTGTGTTACTATTGATTTCAGCATGAATTTGCAAGTAAATCATTATCTTCAAAACAAAACGTATTCTTAAAGTAAGGATGCTTTTTGTTCTTTTTTTTGAGACGGAGTCTCACTCTGTTGCCCAGGCTGGAGTGCAGTGGCACAATCTCAGCTCACTGCAACCTCTGTCTCCCGGGTTGAAGCAATTCTCTCTCCTGCCTCAGCCTCCCAAATAGCTGGGATTACAGATGCCCGCCACCACGACTGGCTAATTTTTGTATTTTTAGTAGACATGGGGTTTCACCATGTTGGACTGGCTCGTCTTGAACTCCTGACCTCAGGTGATCCGCCCGCCTCGGCCTCCCAAAGTGCTGGGATTACAAGCACGAGCCACTGTGTCCAACCACTTTTTATTCTTAAAATATTTGGACATTTGCATAAGTTCTGGTTCTTTAGTTAGCATCATTAACTTGTTCCCTCGACCATAAACATCTTGTGACCAAGAGTGTCCAATTCCCTGGGAATGTGTAACCCAACAGGTTTGGCTTTATCCCATCTGTTTTCAAGATACAGTCACTCTGGTTGTGATGCCTCTGACAGGAGTTCTAGAACTGAGTCATTTCTTGCTGATGAGGGATTCCCTAGTAGTCAATGTTAACCCTGTGGCTCTCAACCTGCCTGACGAAGACTTTCTCAGAGAGCTGCACTGCAACCTAAGCTCCTCCTATCCAGTTCTTCTTCCTTCTATCCTTTTCTTCTTTCATAGATGTTAGAACTCTATCACAGTTTGAAGGCTCTATCTATTCCTGCTCCCTCTGCCCTTTATCCTTCTGAGGTGTTTCCCTGAAAAAACCTCATGTGCATCTAAGTCTGTCATTGCCTCTGCTTTTCAGAGCCCTTGAACTGACACAGTGTTTAAGGAACTACCAGTAGTTTAGTGTTGTTGGAGGGTAAAGGGAAGAAGGGTGGGGCAGGAAGAGATGTCCATATCTAGTTTGGGACCCTAAAGGAAGGACCTCATAAACTAAGCTAAAGAGAATGGACTTTATCATACGCAGTGAGAAGTAAGGTTTATGTGTAACCACCAACAGGTTCTTCTTGCCCACTGCCCAGATAAAGCTGATTTATCGACAGTGAAACTGCAGTAGAGAAAGAGTTTCATACACGTAGAGCTGGCTAAACAGGAGACTGGGGTTTTATTATTACTCAGATCAGCCTCTCTGAACATTTGGCGGCTAGGGTTTTTTAAAGATAGCTTGGCAAGCAGGGGGTTAGGGAATGGGTGCTGCCAATTTGTTGGAGGTACAATCATAGAGGTATGGAAAATGGTCCTTGTGCACTGAGTCTGCTTCTGGGTGGGGGCCACAGAACCAGTTGAGTCTCGGGTCTGAGTGGAGTCATCTGGTTGTCAGAAATGCAAAGGTCTGAAAAGATGTTTCGAAAGACCAATCTTGGGTTCTATAACAGTGATGTTATTTATAGGAGTAATTGGGGAAGCTACAAATCTTGTGACCTCCAGAACAATGGCTAGTAATAGTTTAACTATACTCTACATCTTAGCAGAATTCAGGCTCTCTCATAATCCTAAACTTGTGGCCTTTTATAAAGGCAGTTTAGTTTTGGGAAGGGCTATTATCATTTAAACTATAAATTTCTCCCAAAGTTAGCTTGGCCCATGCCAAGGAATGACCAAGAGCAGTTTGGAGGTTAAAGGCAAGATGGAGTTGGTTAGGTCAGATCTCTTTCACTGACATAATTTTCTCAATGTTACAATATTTGCAAAGGCAGTTTCTTTCTTTCTTTCTTCTTTCTTTCTTTCTTTTTTTTCTCTCATGCTTTCTATAGACAGAGCAAAGGCAGTTTCATAAGCTGAAGAACAATAGGGTAGTATTTGTATTTTGTAAATATCATTCTGAGTATTGTGTGGCAGATAGTACAGAGGGACACAATGTTAGAAAAGTGAAGCCTTTATGAAAACTCTGAAGCACTCCACATTATAAACTGCAGATTGCCTTAACTGAAGAAGTAGCAATGGTATTGGAGAGAAGAAATGGATGGTGATGATATGTAGGCAATAATATGGCAAAAATTGGTGATGAATTGGTTGTAAAAACATGGGTTTGTTTGTTTGTTTTGAGACTGAATCTTGCTCTGTCACCCAGGTTGAAGTGCAGTGGTGTGATCTTGGCTCCCTGCAACCTCCATCTCCTGCATTCAAGTAATTCTCCTGCCTCAGCCTCTGAGTACCCGGGATTACAGGTTCCTGCCACCACGCCTAGCTAATTTTTGTATTTTTAGTAGAGACGGGTTTTCACCATGTTGGCCAGCCTGGTTTCAAACTCCTAACCTCAGGAGATCTGTCTGCCTTGGCCTCCCAAAGTGCTGGGATTATAGACATTAGCCACTGTGCCCGGCCGTAAAAACATGTTAAATTAAGTTTAAAGCTGCCTCCTAACATATTTTAAGTTCAGCCTAAATGTTTCTCCATACATAGTGAACTGTAGCCTAACTGGATGTATAGATATACTATAACCTACTCTGTACCACAGAGCTTCAGCCAATCACAGGCAGCCAACTGTTCAAACTGTGTTTAAATAAGGGAAACACTGAGCTGGAACCAATCCAACTGTTTCTGTACCTTACTTCCATTTTCTGTACATCACTTTCCTTTTTCTATCCATAAATATTATCTGACAGTGTGGTAGCCCTGGAGTCACACTGAACCTATTCTGGTTCTGAGAGCTGCCTGATGTGTGAATTGTTCTTTGCTCAACTAAACTCTGTTACATTTAATTTGTCGAAATTTTTTTTTTTTGTTTTTGAGATGGGGTCTCACTCTGTCGCCCAAACTGGAGTGCAGTGGCGTGATGGCGGCTCACTGCAACCTCTGCCTCCCAGGCTCAAGCGATTCTCCTGTCTCAGCCCCATGAGTAGCTGGGATTACAGGGGCATGCCACTATTGCCTGGCTAATTTTTGTATTTTTCGTGGAGATGGGGTTTCACCATGTTGGCCAGGCTGGTCTTGAACTCCTGACTTCAAATGATCCACCTGCCTGGGCCTCCCAAAGTCTGGGATTACAGGTGTGAGCCACTGTGACCGGCCTAAAGGTTTTTTAAAACATACATGAAGGGAGCATACAAAAGGAACTAAATTACAAGCATTATATAAAAAAGATGGGGTAAATTCCTCTGTCAACCATTATGGAGCAACGAATATAAGACTTGCCTTTCTAATATAAACAACTAGAAACTGGACAAAATGCATGAAACAACTCGTTCCAGACATTGAACACCAGGCAGCATGCAAATCTGAAGGAAAGGAATCAAATAAAGAGATACCTACTGACTGGGGACACTTTCCAGAATGCAGTGTGAGAGGGGAAATCCAAGCACAGCACGGAACTCTTGCTGAGTTGAAGAGGTGAAGATTGGAGTTCAGGAAAGCTGAGATAACTGAAATTTGAGGAGAAGACAACCAGAGAAGAGTGAGCTATGCAGAGCGAACTAAAATGATTGGATAAAGTTTCCTTTGGCTGACCATAAATTAGTGCATACAAAATAGGGTAAGACCCCACAAGATTGGGCAAAGGATAACTACCACAGAAAGGAGTACCACCAAGGAGCTGTTAGCCGAACAATTCTCAGAGCTTTCACAGGACTGGGAGATGTTTGGGTTCTGACCACTCAGAGTGGAGAAACACTGAGGTATTCAGTAGAGCCCAGAAGATTTAAGCCTTAATAATATGTCTAAACTAGCCATAGATGAAAGGCTACTCTAGGCCTGCCATAAGACAGCTGAAAAATGAGCCACGAAAAGATCAGCCTGAACTGTATGGAACTTAATTGTCTGTGAAAACAAAACTCGGCACACCTTAAAGAAGACAGTAAAATCTAGACCTCAACAATGTAGCATTCATAATGTTCAGCATCCAGTCAAAATTACTAAACTTGCTAAAAGGCATAAAAATGTGACCCATATCAGGAGAAAAATCAGTCAACAGAAATAGACCCAGAGGTGACAGAGATGAGGGAATTAGCAGACAAGGACTTTAAAAGGCTATTACAAGTATGTTAATATACTTAAAGGAAAACATAACAAAGAGGAGAAAAATAGACTTTTAATATTTATTTATTTTGAGCCAGAGTCTCCCTCTGTCACCCAAGCTGGAGTGCAGCGCTGTGACCTTGGCTCACTGCATGCAACCTCCACTTCCCAGGTTCAAGCAATTCTCCTGCCTCAGCCTCCTGAGTAGCTGGGATTACAGATCTGTGCCATCACACCCAGGTAATTTTTGTATTTTCAGTAGAGATGACATTTCACCATGTTTGCCAGGCTGGTCTTAAACTCCTGACCTCAAGTGATCTACCTGCCTCAGCCTCCCAGAGTGTTGGGATTATAGGTATGACCCACCACGCCCAGCCAGAAGACGTTTTAAAAGGAACCAAATGACAAATATTGTATGATTCCACTTAACACAAAGCACTTAGAATAATGAAATTCACAGAGACAGAAAGTAAAATCGTGGTTGCCAGGGGCTGGGAGAGAGGGATAAATAGGGTGTTTTTGTTTAATAGGTATAGAGTTTCAATTTGGGAACATGAAAAACTTCTAGAGATGGATGGTGGTGATGGTTGCACAACAACGTGAATGTAATTAATGCCACTGAACTGGACACTTAAAAATGATAAAAATGGGGCCAGGCATGGTGGCTCACGCCTGTAATCCCAGCACTTTGGGAGGCCGAGGCGGGCAGATCACGAGGTCAAAAGATTGAGACCAGCCTGGCCCACATGGTGAAACCCCGTCTCTACTAAAAATACAAAAATTAGCCAGGCGTCGTGGCGGGCGCCTATAGTCCCAGCTACTTGGGAGGCTGAGGTAGGAGAATCGCTTAAACTCGGGAGGCAGAGGTTGCAGTGAGCCGAGATCACCCCACTGCACTGCAGCCTGGGCGACAGAGCGAGACTCTGTCACACACACACACACACACGCACACACGCACACACACAAAAGGAGACCTCA
>CAUYNB010042292.1:0-48619 GCA_963574225.1 Lagothrix lagotricha
CACCGGCCTCTCACTCCCCACACCGGCATCTATCTGACCACACCGTCATCGATCTGTCCACACAGTCATCTATATTTCCACACAGGCATCTATCTGTCCACACCGGAATCTATCTTTCCACACCGGCATCTATCTACCCACACCGGCATCTATCTGTCCACACCGGCATCTATCAGTCCACACCGGCATCTATCTGTCAACACCGGCATCTGTCTGTCCACACCGGCATCTACCCACACCGGCATCTATCTACCCACACCGGCATCTATCTACCCACACCGACATCTACCCACACCGGCATCTACCCACACCGGCATCTACCCACACCGGCATCTATCTACCCACACCGGCATCTACCCACACCAACATCTACCCACACCAACATCTATCTACCCACACCGGCATCTACCCACACCGGCATCTACCTACGCTGACGTTTACTGACACATCTACTGACACCAGCATCTACCCACACTGATGTTTACTGACACCAACATTTACCAGTGTCGACATTCACTGACACCGACGTGTGATGGGGGCTGGCTCGGGGTGGGCCTTGCCCTCAGCACTGGGGATGCTGCAGAGACCAGACAGACACATGGGGCCTTGGACTTTTGCTTCCTCTCCAGCCTCATGTACTGGACAGACTGGGGAGAGAACCCTAAAATCGAGTGTGCCAACCTGGACGGGCAGGAGCGGCGTGTGCTGGTCAATGCCTCCCTCGGGTGGCCCAATGGCCTGGCCCTGGACCTGCAGGAGGGGAAGCTCTACTGGGGAGACGCCAAGACGGACAAGATCGAGGTGAGGCTCCCGGGGAGGTGCTGTGGTTCAGAGGCTGTTTGATCCAGGTGGCCTGGCCCTGCTTATCTGTCCCTGGGCTCCTTAGAGGTCAGGCCCAGCCACTCCTGCAGCCTGACATATGCATTGCCGAGACACCGGTGGGTGCCTGTGCTCTGCTATTTAGCCAAACGGAATACTTGAAAAAATAGTTATAACACTTTCTGACAAAAACGTCTTGAGGGTAGCACTACACAACATCCTGTGGTTACATAAGATGTTATGGGCCAGGCGCATGGGGTCACAGCTATTTGGAGACTGAGGTGGGAGTATCGTTGGAGCCCAAGAGTTTGAAGCCAACCCCGGGCAAAGGGGACACGGGAATCCTCTGCACTGCTTTTGCCACTTACTGTGAGCCTTAAACTATTTCAAAATACAAAATTAAGTAAAAAAATAATAACATATTCACTGCACCACTTAAGACATAAACCAGGGATGTTGTTGAAGCCAGAGGCAGTGCTGGCCTGAGTTTGGTGATTCATTCCCAAGCAGTTGAAGACAGCTTTGTTTTTCCACGGATGTCTCTTCTCCCTATGCTGGGTGCAGCCTTGCCCTGCCACTGTGGTTGGGTTTCAGTGGCCTCATCTTGTAGGTGCAGCCTTGCCCTGCCGCTGTGGTTGGGTTTCAGTGGCCTCATCTTGTAGGTGCAGCCTTGCCCTGCTGCTGTGGTTGGGTTTCAGTGGCCTCATCCCGTGGGTGCAGCCTTGCCCTACTGCTGTGGTTGGGTTTCAGTGAATTCATCCTGTGGGTTCAGCCTCACCCTACTACCGTGGTCGGGTTTCAGTGGCCTCATCATGTGAGTGTAGCCTTGCCCTGCCACTGTAGTTGGGTTTCAGTGGCCTTGTCCCATGGGTGAAGCCTTGCCCTGCCGCTGTGGTCATATTTGAGTGAATACATCCCATGGGTGCAGCCTCGCCCTGCCACTACAGTCAGTTTCAGTGGCCTCGTCCTGTGTGCACGGCCTCACCCTGCCACTGTGATCGGGTTTCAGTGGCTTCATCCCACGGGTGCAGCCTTGCCCTGCTGCTGTGGTTGGATTTCAGTGAATTCGTCCCATGGGTCTAGCCTCGCTCTGCCGCTGTGCATGGGTTTCATTGGCCTCATCCCATGGTGCAGCTTTGCCCTGCTTCTGTGGTCGGGTTTCAGTGGCCTCGTCCCATGGGTGCAGCCTCACCCTGCTGCTGTGGTTGGGTTTCAGTGGCTTGTCCTGTGGGTGCAGCCTCACCCTGCCTCTGTGGTCAGGTTTCAGTGGCCTCATCCTGTGGGTGCAGCCTCGCCCTGCCGCTGTGGTCAGGTTTCAGTGGCCTCGTCCCATGGGTGCAGCCTCGCCCTGCGCTGTGGTCGGGTTTCAGTGGCGTTGTCCTGTGTGGGTGCTTTGGCAGCTTGCTTTTTGCTCACCTAAGGATCCTCTATTGAGCATTTCTTGAGGTGCTCTTGGTGCCAGTGATATATTAGTTACGTGTGTCCCCATCACACACTGTTGCCCATCCAGGTGACACTGGTGCCTCTCCTTGGGGTGGACACCTCCCTTTGTTTCCAGCAGTTTATGAAGGATCTTGCTGAGCCGCATCAGTCCTTGTTGACATCACCGTTGGGGTCACCTTTGCTCTCCTCATGGCTCCCAGGGGTGGCCCGAATGGCAGCTTACAGGGGAGGGTGGGATGGAGAACACGAGTGTGTGTCTGTGTGACAGGAATTCAGACCCTGCTTCTGAGCGAGAGGAGCCTCAGCACCTTCAGGGTGGGGAATGTGGGGGTACGGGAGGCTGAGTGGCTGCCCCTCCCACGAAAACCCTAGAAGCTGCAGGTGTGGCCATTTCCTGTTGGAGCTCCTTGTAAAAATGTTTTGTTTTTGGCAAGGCCCATGTGTCTGGCCACCTAGGATGATTTGCCTTCATGCATACCCCCTACCCGTGGGAGCAGGTCAGGGAGTCGTGTGTCTGTGGCACACTAGGCCTGACAGGCGTTGTTCCGTGTACTGTGACAGCAGTGGTTTTCGTGAGACAGGGTCTCCCTCGGTTGCCTAGGCTGGAGCGCAGTGGCACGATCACGGCTCACTGCAGCCTCAGTCTCCCTGGGCTCAGGTGATCCTCCTGCCTCAGCCTCTGAGTAGCTGGGACTACAGACACAAACTGCCATACCCGGCTAGTTTTTGTGTATTTTTTTGTAGAGATGGGGTTTCGCCATGGTGCCCAAGCTGATCTCGAACTCCTGAGGCACAAGCGCCCCACCTGCCTCGGCCTCCCAAAGTGCTGGGATGACAGGCGTGAGCCACCACACACAGCCCAGTGATTTTCTTTTTTGTGGTAAAATAAATATAGCACAAAATTGACGATTTTAACCATTTTAAAGTGAACAATTCAGGCTGGGCCCAGTGGCTCACACCTGTAATCCCAGTACTATGGGAGGCCGAGGCGGGCGGATCACTTGAGGTCAGGAGTTTGAGACCATCCTGGCCAACATGGTGAAACCCTGTCTCTACCAAAAATATGAAAATTAGCAAGGCATGGTGGCGGGCGCCTGTGATCCCAGCTACTCGGGAAGCTGAGGCAGGAGAATTGCTTGAACCTGGGAGGCGGAGGTTGTAGTGGTCCGAGATCACACCACTGCACTCCAGTCTGGGCAACAGAGCAAGACTCTATCTCAAAGAAAAATAAGTAAATAAATGAAAAAAATTTTAAAGTGAACAGTGCAGGGGCATTTAGTGTGAGGACAATGCTGTGGAATTGTCTCTGCTGCTGTCTGCCTCCAGAACACTTCCGTACCCCCTGAAGGAAACCCCGTGCCCATCGGCAGTCACGCCCTTTCTCCCCTATCCCCTGAAGGAAACCCCGTGCCCATCGGCTGTCACGCCCCTTCTCCCCTACCCCCTGAAGGAAACCCCGTGCCCGTCGGCAGTCACGCCCCTTCTCCCCTATCTTCCAGCCTCTGTCAGCCACCAATGACTTTCTGTCTCTGGGGGTTTCCCTCTTCTGTACGTTTTGTGTGACTGCAATCCTGCGATATGTGGCCCCTGTGTGTGACTTCTTTCTGTGTTTTCAAGATTCATCCCCACATTGTTACATATCATCAGAACTTCATTCCTGAGTACAGTGGGTTAGGTCTGTAATTCTAACACTCTGGGAGTCCAAGGCAGGAGGATCACGAGGCCAGGAGTTTGAGACCAGCCTGACCAGCATAGCAAGACCCCATCTACAAAATTTTTTTTTTTTGAAACAGTGTTTTGCTCTTGTTGCTCAGGCTGGAGTAGCTGGGATTACAGGCATCGCCACCAAGCCAGGCTAATTTTTTTGTATTTTTAGTAGAGACAGGGTTTCTCCATGTTGGCCAGGCTAGTCTCAAACTCTCGACCTCGGGTGATCTGCCTGCCTTGGTCTCCCAAAGTGCTGGGATGACAGATGTGAGCCACTGTACCCGGCCACTACCAAAAATTTTAGAAGTTAACTGAACGTGGTGGTGGTGGGCACCTGTGGTCCCAGCTACCTAGGAGGCTGAGGTGGGAGGATCGCTTAAGCCCGGGAGGTGAGGTCAAGGCTGCAGTGAGCTGTGATCCCACCACTGCACTCCAGCCTGGACAACAGAGCAAGACCCTGTCTCATAAAAAAACAACAAAAAGGTTCCTTCCGTTTTGTGCCTGGATGACATCCCGCGCGGCCAGAGCATGCTTTGTGTCCCATGTCCCAGTGGTGGGCAGTGGTTTCCACCTTTTGTCCACTGTGAATAATCCTGCTGTGAACATTTGAATGCAAGTTTTTGTTTGAACACCTGTTTTCAATTATTGGAGTATGTGTATGCCTAGGGGTAGAATTGCTGAGTCGTATGGTAATGTTAGGTTTGACTCACTGAGGAACCGTTAAACTGTTTTCAACAGCGGCTGCTGGTCTGCCCCCCACTGGCAGTGTATGAGCGTTCTGACTTTACCTCTTCACCAATGCCTCTTTTCCAGTGAAAAAATATTCGGCTGGGCGTGGTGGCCCACACCTGTAATCTCAGAACTTTGGGAGGCCAAGGTGGGCAGATCAGCTGAGGTCAGGAGTTCGAGACCAGCCTGGCCAACATGATGAAACCCTGTCTTTACCAAAAATGCAAAAATTAGGGCCGGGCGTGGTGGCTCACACCTGTAATTCCAGCACTTTGGGAGGCCGAGGCGGGCGGATCACCTGAGGTCAGGAGTTTGAGACCAGCCTGACCAACATGGTGAAACCCTGCCTCTACTAAAAATACAAAATTAGCCGGGCATGGTGGCAGGCGCCTGTAATCCCAGCTACTTGGGAGGCTGAGGCAGAAGAATCGCTTGAACCCAGGAGGCAGAGGTTGCAGTCAGCCAAGATTGCGCCACTGTACTACAGCCTGGGCAACAAGAGCGAAACTCCATCTAAAATAAAATAAAAATAAAAATTTATATATAAAAAAAATTCATCACAGCCAGCCTAGTGGGTGTCCCGTGTGGTTTTGCCTTGCATTTCCCTGATAACTAGGATGCTGAGCGTAGCCCTCTGAGATAAGCAGCAGAGTTCCCATTTATGAATGAGAAACTCAGGCTTGGGGAACAGCAACTTATTTATTTATTTATTGAGACGGAATTTCGTTCTTCTTGCCCAGGCTGGAGTGCAGTGGCATAATCTCAGTTCACCGCAACCTCCACCTCCCAGGTTCAAGCATTCTCCTGTTTTAGCCTCCCAAGTAGCTGCGATTACAGGCACGCGCCACCACGCCTGGCTAATTTTGTATTTTTAGTAGAGGCAGGGTTTCTCCATGTTGGCTAGGCTGGTCTTGAACTCCCGACCTTAGGTGATCCACCCACCTCGTTCTCCCAAAGTGTTGGGATTATAGGCGTGAGCCACCACACCCAGCCTGGACCAGCAACTTCTACCATGTCACACGGCGAGTAGGGGTCTCCAGGCAGTCCGACTCCGCAGCCAGGCAAGCTCCAGTCCTTACCGCTTTCCAGTGTTGTGGACGGAGCCCAGGGCGTCCCACATTTTTCAGATGAGGACACCAGAGCTCAAAACAGGAGTGTTTTGTCCACATTGGATACACATGGTCCGTGGTTTGGTCATGAAGTCACTTTATATCTTGGTGGTCCACACTGGAGGAGGACGGGGGTTCTGAGGAATGGGGAGGGTGTCTAAGGCGAAAAGAAGGAATTCCAGATTCTCCATACTGTCCTTGGGAAGTTAAAAGGAATCAGAGGGTCTGGCAAAGTCAGACAAAGCAGGAAGAGAAATGCAGTCAGGAGGAAATGGAGCTGTCCGGAAACAGGGATGTTGCTGCACCTCACCCCCAGGCCCTGCACTTGCTGGGGCCTTCATGTCATGACGATGTGAGCACTGCGTGTTGATTTCCCACTTTAAGAATCTGTCTGTACATCATCAAACCCTACAGACAGTGCTGGGTCGCTATAGGGAATATGAGCCTTATGGGCCGTAGTGCTGGACATACAGAAGGGATGGAGGCCAGGAGGTGGAAGGGCAGAGAGAGGGAACAGCGGGATTCACGTCCTTGGCTTTCAAAATGGGCCAGGGAGAGACACCTTCTGAGCGTGGTGGAACGAGAAAGCAAGATTGGAGCACATTGAGACCAACTGAGGTGGCTAGGTACAGTGGCTCACGCCTGTAATCCTAGCACTTTGGGAAGCCGAGGCGGGTGGATTGCCTGAGGTCAGGAGTTCGAGACCAGCCTGGCAACATGATGAAACTCCGTCTCTACTAAAAATACAAAAATTAGCCAGGCGTGGTGGCACACGCCTGTAATCCTAGCTACTTGGGAGGCTGAGGCAGGAGAATTGCTTGAACCTGGGAGGCGGAGGTTGCAGTGAGCTGAGGTTGAACCACTGCACTCCAGCCTGGGCGACTCCATTTCAAAAAAAAAAAAAACAAAACGAGGAATTGAAGTGGGGTGTCACAGTAGCAGAATAACAGTTGAGGAGTAGGCCACCCTGCTGTCACACAATGGAAGCTCATCATCTGATGACTTGGAGCTCATCATTGGGGGCCCGAGGAGAGATCCTGAAGGAGGAGAAGTGGTGACACAGGGCATGTGTGTCTTTGGTGGCCAGAACCTGGGGAACGTTGGAGTGCTTCACTGCAGGCCTTCTCAGGGCCCTTCATATGCTTACATAGGCTGTTTCTAAGAGGGGGATACATTGCATAAGCGTTCTCCGACACCTCATCAAGGGTCCCTTTCTCTCCCCACTGTGGCCCTGGTGGCACACGCTCTGGGAATGCCGGCCCAGGCCAAGACCTGCCCTGCTATCCGCCTGCTCATCCAGAGCTGACTTAGCCGAGAGATTGCTGCCAGCAACTCCTCCTGCCCCGGGCAACCTTGGATGTGCCCTCGGATGGAGACAGTGGTTCTGTGTTTCTGCTGCTGGAGTCTGGCACGTCTTTTCCTCCTGCAGGTGGGCACCGCCCCTGGGTGTGTCCTCAGGCTTCTGTGAGTCATGGCAGCTTCTCAGGTCCTTGCCCAGCTCCAGGCGCAAACCCTCCTGGCACCTTTTTCAGGCGTGGATGCACCAGTGTTCCTGCCGTGGAATCCCCTCACGTGAGGGACTCGGACTTGCTGCAGGCTCATTCAGCAAACACCCACTGAGCACAGTTGCGCCAGCTGCGTCCCAGGCAATGGCGGGCACAGTGGCTGCTGCTGGGGTTGTGGTGGCTTCTGAGGGCTTTGGGGACAGTTGAGGTGCAGGGAGCCACAGCTCCCTGAGGGTGCAGTTGGACGCCAGGTGGAAGGTTTGGTTGGGGGAGGTATAAATGGGGTCAGGAAGAACACACATTTGCAACAACGGGGACATTTCTTCTTTGTTTTTTGAGATGGAGTCTCACTTTGTTGCCCAGGCTGGAGTGCAGTGGCATGATCTCAGCTCACTGCAACCTCCACCTCCCAGGTTGAAGCAATTCTCTGCCTCAGCCTCCCGAGTAGCTGAGATTATAGGCACATTCCAGCACACTCAGCTAATTTTTGTATTTTTAGTAGAGATGGGGTTTCACCATCTTGGCCAGCTGGTTTTGAACTCCTGACCTTGTGATCCACCCGCCTCAGCCTCCCAAAGTGCTGGGATTATAGGCATGAGCCACTGTGCCTGGCCAATGGGAACATTTCTAAGAGGCTGTCAGGAGGCAACCAAGTGGCCAGCCCAGGTACTGAGGAACCCATGCCAGCCTTGAACGTGTTTTGGCGCTCACCACTGCTGGGGAATGGTGGGAGAGAGGATTCTGTTCCACGCGGTGGCATGCACAGCTGGGCTCTGCGGAGCTGGGCACTGGAAGGAAGGCGCTTTTGTGGGGGGTGGGGACTAGCTGAGACCAGCCTTTGAACGGACAATCAGGTTCCAGGTTTTCAGCTCCCAGTGCATGAGAGGACTTCACGGGCAGCTGTGGCTGATCCCTTGATGAATTGGGAGAAGAACAAAGGTCTGGAAATGGTGGGCTGACGAAACAGGGTTTCATGTGGATGGCATTAGAGACGCCATCAGATTTACAGAGTGGAGCGGAGATGGCAGATGCCTCTGGGAGGCCCCTCCTGCTGGCCTTGTCTGTGACAGCTGTCCTGGGAATCAGCTTCCAGGATGCCCCAGCAGCCTGACTGACACACACAGGCATGGCAGCCCCATCCTATGACCAGCTGTTGCCCTCATCAGTGACAGCTGGGAGTGGCGGTGGCTCTAGCCCTGAGCTCCCTCCCCACCTGCTGGGGCCCACCCAGGGCAGTCCTGACACTTGTGGATTCAGGTCCTGCCCCGCTGTGTGTGAGGCCCGAGTGGTCGTGGGCTGGGGTCCCCTGGATATGGCCCCACCTCCCTTCTGCTTCCCATAGCTGCCTCTTCTCACCATTTTCCAGCCTCCTGGGCTAAGAATTCCAGCGTTGTGCTGGCTTAGCCCCTGGGACACCTCCTTAGCCCTCTTTCTAAGTCTAGAGCCCCCAGGCATTGGAAGTTCTATCCCCTGTGGACACCCACAGCCACACTCAGCTTCTCCTGTGAGCCTCCAGCGTGTCCCGTCAGGACCAAGCCCTTGTGTTCTTATCTCCTCGCCCACCTGGGCTTAGCCAGCGGAATGCCTGGCCAGGAGTTTCTCCCCTCTGCCCTGCCATGGCTTTTACATCCTGTGCCACAAGACACAGCTGTATGTGAAAGTGGCAGGATCTGGCGTCTCTGTGGGTCTCCGAGGCCCGTGCCCCAGTGCTGCTCTTTCCACCTGCTGGCCGTGCTCTTATGCCAGGCCTATAACAGCCCAGCTCTCTCCCGAGCCCCAGCCCCCTGTGCCCAGCTGCCCCCGGCCCTCTCCTCCAGAAGCCTGGGTTACTCCAGCCGTATGCCATGGTGGGAACAATGTACTCCCTTGACCGCCCAGGGAAGGTCCTCTTTCCAAATGGTGACACGTGGTCCCTGCCTGGAGGCTGGAAGCTGTGCCCCTCCCGTGCCCCTCCCATACCCCTCAAGGGTTTGTGCCCTCGCTTGGCCCGAGTTCCTGTCACCATCATCATCATCACCGTCATTTTGCATGTCTGTGAGCTGGCCTGGTTTCCCAAAGCGGAGACCCTCTGAGGCCCAGCTTGTGCTGGGGTCTCTGTGCTGACCCCTGATGGGATGCACCAGGTCTGGGTCAGGAGTTAGCCCCCTACGTCATGCCCTTTGACAGGCACCCCTGACTTTTGCTGAGTGGGTGGAGGTGGCATCACTCACAGCCAGAGTGACGGGGCAGGGTCTGTTGGCTGCACTGTGCTCCTGGGGATCTGGGGAGAGGCTGCACCCCTGGGCTTCGTGTGTGTCTGTGTGTGTAAGATCTTTTATTACATGAATCAAGATAACTGTTGCGGTTCACGTTGGGGTTTTCTATTTAGCAGAATGGGATAATTCTTCCCTCACATGACAGAAGTCTCCCCTTTTTCTTTTTTTCAGACAGAGTCTCTCTCTCTAGCCCAGGCTGGAGTGCAGTGGCACGATCTCTGCTCACTGCAGCCTTCACCTCCTGGGTTCAAGCAGTTCTTTGTCTTAGCCTCCCGAGTAGCTGAGATTACAGGTACACACCACCACGCCTGGCTAATTTTTGTATTTTTAGTAGAGACGGGGTTTCACCAGGTTGGCCAGGCTGGTCTCGAACTGCTGACCTCAAGTGATCCGCCCACCTCGGCCTCCCAAAGTGCTGGGATTACAGGCTTGAGCCACCAAGCCCTGCCTGTTTTTATTTTTTGATTGATAAAGTTTCGCCAGGTGTGGTAGTGTGTGCCTGTAGAGGCTGAAGTGGTAGGATCACTTGAGCCCAGGAGTTTGAGGCTGGGCTCAAGTGATTGAGAGGTGAACTATTATGTCACTGCACTCCAGCCTGGGTGACAGAGCAAGACCCTATCTCTAAAAAAATATATATATATCTTAAAAGCACTGGGTATGGTGGCTCACGGCTGTGGTCCCAGCTACTTAGGCAGCTGAGGTGGGAGGATCACTTGAGCCCAGGAGTTTGAGGTTGCAGCGAGCCAAGATCGCGCCACTACACTCCAGCCTGGGTCACAGAGCCCAGATCCTGTCTCTTAAAAAAAAGAAAAGAAAAGAAGAGAAAAGGGTGGGGAGGTTGGGGAGGGATAACACAGGGAGAAATGCCAGATATAGCTGATGGCGGGATGGAGGCAGCAAACCACCTTGCCGTGTGTGTACCTATGAACAATCCTGCATGATCTGCACATGTACCCCAGAACCTAAAGTACAATTTAAAAAAATGTATTGGAGTAAAGCCATGTGTGTTCATTCACTCTCCATGCTGCTTTCGTGCTCCGGAGACCCTTGTGGCCTGAAAGCTGAAAGTATTTTCTATCCTTGACAAAAAGTTTGCTGATCTTTGTCCTAGAAAATTCGTCTCCCAAGTTCTCTTCCGGTGCTGGCATGTCCCAAATTTGGCCCTGTTATTTCTGAACTCTGCTTTGACCCTTTCCCCTCCCAGGAGTCAGGATGGGCGTGTTCTCTGTGTCTTGTCCCCCAATGCTCAATAAGAGGCTCTGCTTGGCTAGGGCATTCTCAGAAAGGTCTGGCTCCAGGAAAGGCTGAGACCTCCTGAGTCGGCCCAGAGGAACCTGCCAGGTCTGGGAGAGGCCTGGCCCAGCAGAGTGGCTTTTGCAGATGGGTTGGACCTGTCGAGGTGTGCTGAGTTTTCCTCAAAAGGCCACTTTGGGATGTCTTTCCTCCAGTATTAGAGCAGCTTGAGACCTGCTGATTGTGGGCCTGAGGTTTTCCAAGTTGGCGGGTCCACAAGATGCCCCAGGATTCTGGAATCTGGGTGGAAAGTGGGGGGCTTGGGGGAGTGTCCCGGAGGTTCTGGAATCCTGTGGAAAGCGGCAAGATTTGGGGAGTGGTTTCTGAGCCACCGTGGGGGGCTCTGTGAGAGCCTCTGCCCATCGAGGAGATTCTGCAGGCCCTGCCAGCCCAGAGCCAGCATCTTGCACTTGCCGAGGGTACAGCCAGCCCCAGCTGGGTGGAGCAGCTCATTGCCTCCTCTCACTTTGTTTTGGGGTCACCTGGGAGTGGGAAGCAAGGGTAGAGAGCGGGGCAGCGGCTACCAGCCAGTGCCTAGCACCCTTGTTTGCCCTGGGCCCCCTGTGGGCTCCTTCTTATTGCTCTTGAATGAAGCCAGGGAAAGGGACTTCCTCGCCTCCCTTCAGCGCAACATGTCTGGAAATTTGGTTATTAAAATCAAGAAAGTGTGGAAATAGAGCAAGAAGAGGAAAAATCTCTCCAAGAGATAATAGTGACCTCTGGCCAGGTGCAGCGGCTCACACCTATAATCTCAGCACTTTGGAAGGCCGAGATGGGCAGATTGCTTTAGCTCAGGAGTTCGAGACCAGCCTGGACTACATGGCAAAACCCCATCTCTACAAAAATAAAATCAAATTTAAGAGATAATAGGGACCTTTTGGTAGATTGAAGCTTGGAGTCCTTTCTTTTTCTAAATGCGGATTCTTTTCTTCGTAGTGTTTGTGTATCGTGCCGGCATCTCTCCCCGAGCCCTGTTATTGTGAGTGGAAGGAGGGGCAAGGGTCCCCCACCCGACTGTGAGCCCCTCCTCTCAAGCTCCATGCCCTTGGAGAAGCCTGTACCTCCTCCTTGTATGCCAGGGCCGGTTCCCTCCTAGTGTAGTTCTGTGCTGCTGGGACGGGCGCGGCCCCTCAGTGGCCTTTGTGTGTATTCCTGTTGTGAAGATAAAATGTGAAGAACCCTAGACGATTTGGGAACCAGGGCTCTGTCACCTGCTGTTCATTGCTCACGAGAGCAGCCAGGAGTGGGTGGAGATCTTGGACTTCCAGGCACTGACACGGGGGTTGGTCTAATCATGTTCCCACCGGCCTGCCCGTCAGAACCACCTGTCGGGGGCTGTTACCATGATCCCGTACCTGATTCCAACTTAATGGCTCCAGGTTGGGGCCCAGCTGTTATTTTTTGTTCTGTTTTTTCCTGGGTGACTTTAGCCACTTGGCTAGTCTGAGCCCCTCAGTTACAGGTGGAGAAACTGAGGCCCATGGGAGTGCAAGGACTTGCCCGAGGACCCAGAGCCCTGTGGGACAGAGCTGGAGGGGCCCGGCATTGGGTCTTAGAGCTGCCTGTCCCCTCCCCGCTCTCCCAGCAGCTCTTTTTTTTTGAGACAAGGTCTCACTCTGTCACCCAGGCTGAAGTGCAGTGGTGCAATCGAGGCTCACTGCAGCCTCCGCCTCCTGGGTTCAAGTGATTCTCATTCCTCAGCCTCCCAGGCAGCTGGGATTATAGGCGTGTGCCATCATGCCCGGCTCGGCTCATTTTTGTGTGTTTTTAGTAGAGATGGGCATTTTACCATGTTGGCCAGGCTGATCTTAAACTCCATCCGCCTTGGCCTCCCAAAGTGCTGGGATTACAGGCTGGGATTACCCCGCGCCCAGCCCCAGCAGCTTTGTCCTGTGCCATCCAACAGATGACCAAAGTCTTTGTTTCTTTTCTTTTTCTTTCTTTCTTTTTTTTTTTTTTTTAGACAGAGTTTCACTATTGTTGGCCAGGCTGGAGTGCAACGGTGCAATCTCAGCTCACTGCAACCTCCACCTCTTGGGTTCAAGCGACTCTCCTGCCTCAGCCTCCTGAGTAGCTGGGATTACAGGCATGTGCTACCACACCTGGCTAATTTTATATTTTCAGTGGAGATGGGGTTTCTCCATGTTGGTCAGGCTGGTCTTGAACTCCTGACCTCAGAGGATCCGCCCGCCTCAACCTCCCAAACTATTGGGATTACAGGTGTGAGCCACTGTGCCCGGCCTCTTTTTTTTTTTTTTTTTTTTTTTGAGACGGAGTTTTGCTCTTGTTGCCCAGTCTGGCATGCAATGGCGTGATCTTGGCTCACTGCAACCTCTGCCTCCTGGGTTCAAGTGATTCTCCTGCCTTAGCCTCTCGAGTAGCTGGGATGACAGGCATGTGCCACCACACCCGGCTAATTTTGTATTTTTAGTAGAGATGAGGTTTCACCATGTTGGCCAGGCTGGTCTCGAACTCCTGACCTCAGGTGATCCACCCACCTCGGCCTCCCAAAGTGCTGGGATTACAGGTGTGAGCTACCACATGTATTCCGTCTGCCTTACGGTTTTGCCACCTGCAAAACAGAGGACTTGTCGCTTTTCTGGTAATCTGGAAATGTAATCTGGCTGCAGGAGGCCTGTAGAAGCTTGTCTGTAACGGCCTTGTGTCTCTTTCATCCTGTCCGGAGAGCTGCAGAGCTTGGATGTTGTGCCTAACCCAACCTTCCTGTTAACATAAATTTCTGTGGGGTCATCGATCATCAGAACCGCATTCTATCCCATGGGGCTGTATGCTTCTGTTGGTCAGGCGTTTTTACCTTGGCAGTATTTTCTCCCCTGCGGCTTTTGTGGTTGCTTTTAATCAGCATTGACTCTTCAAGAAAAATATTTAGCTATTACATCTAAGAGGAGACAGGCAGGAAAGCATCTGAGACCTGCGGCCTTAGACTTAGAACCCAAAGTGCTCTCAGAGTTTATCGGGTCCTGACCCAGTGGGAAGTGAGTTCAGAGAGAAGCGGGAGAGCCTTGCCCCCGGGTCCTGCAGTTGCTCACAGAACTCTGTGTGGTGGGTGTGATCTGGGGCCCCCCTCCCCTCACTGCTACACCTGGGGCAGACATTGCTAATTGTTCCCAGGACTTCCTCCCGAGAGCACGCCCTGGTCCAAGACCCACACCCTGATTCTCTAGGCAGCCGCTGCCTGTCAGTCTCCAGTGGTTTGGGAGAGGACACCTGCTGCCTGGTCTGTTCCAAATTGTGCTTCTCATCCCAACACAGATGGGGGACACTGGGAAAGGCACTGTCACTGCTCTGTCAGCTGGGTATGTGGCATTATAGTGAAAACGTCATGGCTGGGCACGGTGGCTTATGCCTGGAATCCCAGCACTTTGGAAGGCTGAGGAAGGCGGATCATTTGAGGTCAGGGGTTTGAGACCAGCCTGGCCAACATGGTGAAACCCCATCTCTACTAAAAATACAAAAATTAGCCAGGCGTGGTGGCGGGCACTCAGCTACTCAGGAGGCTGAGGCAGGAGAATCGCCTGAACCCGGGAGGCGGAAGTTGCAGTGAGCCGAGATCGTGCCACTGCACTCCAGCCTGGGCTACAGAGGGAGACTCTGTCTCAAGAAAAAAGAAAACATCATTTATCCAGTACCCCTGGAGAGCCATGATACCTGGTGTTTTACGGTACCCATCAAGGTGCAGGTGAAGCTGAGGCTCCTGGGTGTTAAACCCGTCTTGTTTGGGGCAGCTCAGGCCCCAGGGGTGGCTCTCGTTGGCATGGCCCTGGCCCATCCACACCTGTATCTGCCATCCTGCAGGTGATCAATGTCGATGGGACGAAGAGGCGGACCCTGCTGGAGGACAAGCTCCCGCACATTTTCGGGTTCACGCTGCTGGGGGACTTCATCTACTGGACTGACTGGCAGCGCCGCAGCATTGAGCGGGTGCACAAGGTCAAGGCCAGCCGGGACATCATCATTGACCAGCTGCCTGACCTGATGGGGCTCAAAGCCGTGAATGTGGCAAAAATCATCGGTGAGTTCGGGAGGCCCCAAGCTGTGGCTCAGCTGTGCAGACTTGCATGAGGAGGAAGTGACGGGTCCCAACCTGGGCATAAGTGTTGAGCCCTGGGGAAGGGTCGGACAGGAAAGGTGATAGTATCTGGCCAAGGACAGATGGGAAGAGACCAAGGGTGCTGATTTGGGAGTGGTTGTGGACCAGGAATGTTGGTTACAATGGTTAGAAAGTGGCTAACATGGCCAGGCGCGGTGGCTCACGCCTGTAATCCCAGCACTTTGGGAGGTTGAGGCAGGCAGTTCACCAGGTCAGGAGATCGAGACCATCCTGGCCAACACGATCGAACCCCATCTCTACTAAAAACTACAAAAGTTGCTGGGCGTAGTGGCACATGCCTGTAGTTCCAGCTGCTTGGTGAGGCAGGAGAATCATTTGAACCCAGGAGGCAGAGGTTGCAGTGAGCCGAGATTGCACTACTGCACTCCAGCTGGGCAACAGAGCAAGACTCCATCTCAAAAAAAAAAAAAGTAGCTAACATTTGTTGAGCACCTGCTATGTGCCCGGCCCTGGCTGGGAACCTTTGTTCCCAGAGCGACCCCTTCTGTGAATGCAGTTCCTTGCCTCACTCCCACAGGGGCGCGGTAGGCAGAGCCTGGCAGCTTACAGGTGCCGAACTCGGGACTCACTTCTGGGTCTGCCTGGGCTGGGCTGTGCTTGTTGCCCCTGTGGCCAATGCATGAGCACCTTTCACCTGAAAGCCAGGATCCGCAGAAGGTTCACCGAAGAGGTCCTTGTTTGGCATGATGATTTGTCTCTTCCTGAAAAGGTGATGGAGTTACACTGGAGAGAGCAGCGTCCAGGTGTGGCCGGGACGGGCCTGGGGCTTGTGGGCAGGGGCTCCATGTCTGGCTGGGGCCTGGGGTCCTGCGCTGCACCTGCGTGTCAGAGGCCCTCAGTAAATCTTTGCTGATGAAGGATGAGAGGACAGGATGCGCCAGAGGTCCTGCGCTGCACCTGCGTGTCAGAGGCCCTCAGTAAATCTTTGCTGATGATGGATGAGAGGACAGAGGATGCGCCAGAGGTCCTGCGCTGCACCTGTGTGTCAGAGGCCCTCAGTAAATCTTTGCTGGTGACGGATGAGAGGACAGAGGATGCGCCAGAGGTCCTGCGCTGCACCTGCGTGTCAGAGGCCCTCAGTAAATCTTTGCTGGTGACGGGTGAGAGGACAGGATGCGCCAGAGGTCCTGCGCTGTACCTGCGTGTCAGAGGCCCTCAGTAAATCTTTGCTGATGACGGATGAGAGGACAGAGGATGTGATGCTTGCTGCTGCACTGCCTGCAGTCCTAGGCGAGATGCCCGGGTCGGCTCTGCTCCCCGTCGGGTAGATGTGATGTTAGCTGTGATGCTAGATCCCTGGCTGTAAAATATGAGGGAGCTGGGGACTGAGGGAGCAGGTTGGAGCAGAAGGGACAGCCCCACAGAGGCCTGGAGCTGAGGCAGTGTGGGCAGCCCCAGGAGCAGTGAGTGCTTCCATCACGGCCTTCATTGCACCCTGCCGTCCTCATGCCGGAGATGGAATCCACGACTTTAGTTTTCCCAGCTCCTTTAAAATGCGTTTGTGCCAGGTGCAGTGGCTCACAGCACTTTGGGAGGCCAAGGTGGGCAGATCACTTGAGATCAGCAGTTTGAGACCAGCCTGGCCAACGTGGTGAAACCCCATCTCTACTAAAAGTGCACACACACATAAAATTAGCCAGGCGTGGTAGTGTGTGCCTATAATCCCAGCTACTCAGGAGGCTGAGGCAGGAGAATCGCTTGAACCCAGGAGGCAGAGGTTGTAGTGAGCTGATGTCACACCACTGACCTCCACCTGGGCAATAGAGCAAGACCCTGTCTCAAAACAACAACAACAACAACAACAAAAAAAAACACATTCTTTCCAGGCACAGTGGCTCATGGCCTGAAATTCAGAAATCCCAGCACTTTGGAAGGCTGAGGCAGGAGGATCACTTGAGCCCAGGAATTTGAGTGTCTCCCCTGGGCAACATGGAGAGACCTCATCTCTACCAAAAAAAAATTAGCTGGGCTGGTGGCATGTGCCTGTGATCCCAGCTTTTTTCTTCTTCTTCTTTTATTTTTTATTTTATTTTATTAGAAACAGAGTCTTACCATGTTGCCAAAGCTGGTCTTGAACTCCTGACCTCAGATGATCCACCCACCTCGACCTCCCAAAGTGCTGGTATTACAGGCGGAGCCACCACGCCCTGCCAGTCCCAGCTTCTTAGGAGGTTGAGATGGCAGGATCACCTGAGCCTGGAGGCAGAAGTTGCAGTGAGCTGAGATCATGCCACTGCAGTCCAGCCTGGGTGACAGAGTGAGAACCTGTCCCAAAAAAATAAAAAACATTCACTATCCACCGTGGAAGGTGAGACTAACCTATAAGTGATTGTTCAAAGAACAAAAAATAAACCCCAGGGAGAAGACAAAAGGGTGCATCCTGGGGCTATGACTTAAAGCTGAGAAACTGGCCACCGCCTTCCCCTTCCCCTTCACCCATGATTTACTAAAGGAGATTGGGAAAAGGGTTCTTTTTTTGGCTTCAATATTTAACACTAAATTAAAGCTAATTTTAATAGCACTTTTGATGAGGAGTGAAATTAACAGACTGGCCAAAAATAAATGAACGCTCTCTGTACTGTGTGAAAAAGAGGTAGCTTTGGCCATGCTGGGTGAGCGTGAGTTTTCAAGGCTGCTGGGAATTTCTGTGAGTTGGCGGAAGGGTCTAGGTGGGACTCTTAGGAGCCCAGGCCGAGGGGCGACTTGCCCAGTCCCTGCCCGAGGAGTCACCATGTTCTTCCTGGATCAGAGCGCAGGCCAGGAGGCGGGACCACCAGGCTGGCTCTCTCGCCGAGCTGCTCCCTGGTGGTGCTCCCTTCAACAGCCTCTCTGCACTTCAGTTTCCTCTGATGAAAAATGGGGATGAGAATAGTTCCTACCTCCAAGGTGGATGGAGTGAGTTAAGACAGGTGACTCGCTGGGACCAGTGCCTGGAGCCTGACAGGGTCCCGTCACAGCCCGCACTGCTGTTACTGTTACTGACCCGAGGCCGTACCCGGGGAGAACTTGGCCGCCGTGGTCCAGGCGTTCTCCTACCACGCCCACCTACTGTCTGTGTTTGACGTGTGGCGGGAACAAAGCTGCGCACGTTGGAGCTTCTGGCACATCCTGGCTTTCAGGTGAAAGGTGCGTGTGTGTTTTTGAGGGTGGAGCCTGGCCCAACCCAGCCCTGAGGTCAAACCCGACCCGGGGGTGAGTCCTGAGCTCGGCGCCCTGAGCCGCACGGCTCACGGTGGCATTCACTGTGTGGCTTTGTCGCTCCCTTTCCCTGCTGGGCTGCTGGTGTTTAGATTGGGGCCTGTGTGTTCGCTTCCAGGAACCAACCCGTGTGCTGATGAGAACGGCGGGTGCAGTCACCTGTGCTTCTTCACGCCCCACGCCACCCGGTGTGGCTGCCCCATCGGCCTGGAGCTGCTGAGTGACATGAAGACCTGTGTCGTGCCCGAGGCCTTCTTGGTCTTCACCAGCAGAGCCGCCATCCACAGGATCTCCCTCGAGACCAACAACAACGACGTGGCCATCCCGCTCACGGGCGTCAAGGAGGCCTCAGCCTTGGACTTCGATGTGGCCAACAACCACATCTACTGGACGGACGTCAGCCTGAAGGTAGCGTGGCCAGGACGTGCACACGTGCAGCCTTTATCGGGAAAACTTGCCTCTGTTCCTGCCTCAGAGGCTTCAGACATTTTTTTTAAAGCACTATAATATTTATTGTAACTCAATTCAAGCTAATCAAATATGAGCAACCCTATTTAAAAAAAAAAGATGATTATAATGAGCAAATCCGGTAGACACACACGAGGGCTTTTGTGAAGTGCTTGTGTGAATTTAAATGTTCATTGTCCATTGAGCTTGACTTCAGACACCCCACCCTCTCCCTCACCAGAGCCTGTTTGCTCAGCAGACTCTTTCTTCATTTATAGTGCAAATGTAAACATCCAGGACAAATACAGGAAGACTTTTTTGTGTGTGTGACAGTCTTGCTCTGTCACCCAGGCTGGAGTGCAGTGGCATGATCTCAGCGCACTGCAACCTCCGCCTCCTAGGTTCCAGTGATTCTCCTGCCGCAGCCTCCCAAGTAGCTGGGATTATGGGCACCCACCACCACACCCAGCTAGTTTTTTTGTATTTTTAGTAGAGACAGAGTTTCACCATGTTGGCCAGGCTAGTCTCGAACTCCTGACCTCAGGTGATCTGCCCGCCTCGGCCTCCCAAAGTGCTGGGATTACAGGCATGAGCCACCGCACCCGGCCTAGGAAGACTTTTTGCCTTCTAAAGAACGGTTTAGCAAACTGGTCCATGGGCTGGCCTTCTGATTCTGTAAAGAAAGTTTGATTGGTGTACAGCAAAGCCCATTTGTTTATGGATTGTCTGTGGCAGCTTTTGTGCTGCTGAGTTGAGTTCTGACAGATCCGTATGGGCTGTTAAGCCTAAAATATGTACCATCTGCGCCTTTGCAGAAAAAGTGTGTTGACCTCTGTTCTAAAGTGTTGGACAACTGTACTGTTTACTCACTTGTTTTTCTACTGTTTGTTTTCTGGGGGTTTTTTGTTTGTTTGTTTGTTTGTTTGTTTTGAGACAGGGTCTTCCTCTGTCACTCAGGCTGGAGTGCAGTGGTGTAATCTCAGCTCACTGCAGCCTCGACCTCCTGGGCTCTAGTGATCCTCCCACCTCAGCCTCCAGAGTACCTAGGACTACAGGTGCACACCACCACACCGGGCTGATTTTTGTGGGGTTTTTTTTCTCTTTTCTTTTCTTTTTTTTGTGGAGACGGAGTTTCCCCATGTTGCCCAGACTGGTTTCAGACTCCTAGGCTCAAGCTCCTTCCTCAGCCTCCCAAAGTGCAGGGATTACAGGTGCGAGCCACCACACCCATCCTATTCTAGTGTTTGTATTACATATCTTTAAAAGATTTTTTATGACGTTAAGTCACAAGGGTTCTTTGTACGAAAAGGTAAATACGTAGAAAAGTATAAAAAAGAGGCCAGGCACGGTGGCTCACGCCTGTAATCCCAGCACTTTGGGAGGCTGAGGCAGGAGGATCATTTGAGATCAGGAGTTCGAGACCAGCGTGGCCAACATGGTGAAACCCTATCTCTACTAAAAATACAAAAATTAGCTGGGCATCATGGCATGTGCCTGTAATCCCAGCTACTCGGGAGGCTGAGGCAGAGAATTGCTTGAAGCTGGTATGTGGAGGTTGTAGTGAGCCAAGATCGTGCCACTCCACTCCAGCCTGGGCAACAGAGTGAGACTCTGTCTCAAAAAAAAAAAAAAAAACAAAAAACAAAACAAAACAAAAAAGAAAAGTATAAAAAGAAAATGGAAATTGTCCATAGCCTCACCAGCCAGAGAACACTGCTGATGCCTTAGCATGTTTCCTTCAAGTCTTTTTTCTCTAAGATAGCATTTCTCATAATCACAATTATATGCTACAGAGAATTCTGTATCCTGGTTTTTTTACTTGACATTACAATAGATATTCAATGATGCTGTGACAGACTCTTTGGCACAATCTTTTAAATGCATGAAATACTCCACTGCACAGATACTCCCTTTAGGCTTAACTGTTTTTTTATTATACATGTGCTGGTTACAGCCGGGCACAGTGGCTCATGCCTGTAATACCAACACTTTGGGAGGCTGAGGCGGGAGGATCACCTGAGCCCACGAGTTTGAGACCAGCCTGGGCAACATAGTGAGACCCCATCTCTACAAAAAACTTTTTTTAAAACTTGGATGTAGTGGTGCACAGCTGTAGTCTGAGCTGCTAAGGAGGCTGAGTTGGGAGGATCGCTTGAGCCCCAGGAGGTTGATGCTGCAGTGAGCTGAGATTACACCACTGCACTCCGACCTGGGTGACAGAGTGAGACCTGTCTGGGGGGAAAAAATGGTATATATAATCTCCAAGTTGCTTTTTCCAAAAAGATATCTTGCTGCATTTAAAAATTTGAATGTGGCTGGGTGCAGTGGCTCATGCCTGTAATCCCAACACTTTGGGAGGCCAAGGCAGGCAGATCATGAGGTCAAGAGTTCGAGACCATCCTGGCCAACATGTTGAAACCCTGTCTCTACTGAAAATAACAAAAATTAGCTGGGCATGGTGGCACGCGCCTGTAATCCCAGTCTTGGGAGGCTGAGGCAGGAGAATCACTTGAACCCAGGAGGTGTAGGTTGCAGTGAGCCGAGATTGTGCTACTGCACTTTAGCCTGGGCAACAGAGCTAGACACGGTCTCAAAAAAAAAAAAAAAAAACTTGAATGTTGGTGATCTGGTTCAGAATGTGGGCAGTATCTGCTCCAGGTGGCCAGGCGTCTCGGTGAGATGTGTACAAAAGACGCTGATTCCTAAAACGTGGCCCTTTTCCTCCTCACCTGCTGCCAGACTATCAGCCGCACCTTCCTGAACGGGAGCTCCATGGAGCACGTGGTGGAGTTTGGCCTTGACTACCCTGAGGGCATGGCAGTTGACTGGATGGGCAAGAACCTCTATTGGGCTGACACCGGGACCAACAAGATCGAAGTGGCGCTGCTGGACGGGCAGTTCTGGCAAGTCGTCATGTGGAGGGACCTGGACAACCCGCGGTCGCTGGCCCTGGATCCCACCGAGGGGTAAGAGTTTGCCCGTCCCGGGCGTCCTCGTGTCAGTCTCTCTGTGTGAGTCAGTGCGGGGGTGCCAGCTGGGAAGGTGGCAGGCTGCCCGTGTGGCCCTCGGTGATCACAGCTGTACCGATGTCATTCGCCTTGATGGTGGCCAGGACTGGTAGGCCCCTCAGAAGTCATGGAGCTCCTTCATGGAGCGGGTGCTGAGGCTGTGTCAGGTACAGTGCTGGCTGCTTTCACCTGGGCCATCTCACCAAAGCATCCACGGGGCTTGCATCGGGCGGTATCTGTGTCAATTTTACAGACGCAGAAACAGGCTCAGAGAAATTGAGGGACATATCTAAGGTCACATACCCAGTTAGAGCGGAGCTGGGCCAGGAAGTGTGATCTCAGGCTCCCAGCCAGGCCTCCTGGCTTTGCGCCGTTATGCCAAAACCATGATCCAGAACTGGCTTTGAGGTCCCTGGACCTGAGGTCACTCCGAAATGGTCTCCTGGAGGCTGCTGAGCCACAGCTTAGGACCAGCATTGAGAGGCAAGCATGCTTTTAGCTGCCAGGCATCCTGGGGGCCCTGCCTTGGACACTGGGGTCAGACAGTCCCCAGATGGGTGTGAGTGTGGGGGGTCTCTCTGGACTTTTTTGTTTTCTGTGCAGTGGGCACAGTGCCCACCCCACGGAAGCATCTGTGTGTGTGTGGCAGCCCAATCCCTGCCTGCTGCACGTTCGGCCAAGGAAGGAAGGAAGATTTCAGGATGGCAGGACATCAGAAAGAGGTCTGGTTTTAGAGCAAGGGCAGGTCAAACTTAGAATCTGGAACGAGGATGTGCATTTCCTCTTCTGGATCTGCTGAAGGAAGGAACAGAGGGGCTGCTGGGGAGGAGCCCAGAGCTGAGTTTATATCCTGATCCTGCAAGGCCTCCCCTGCTCTGACGTCTTGTTTTCTGCTGTGCTTGTGTCCATCCTGGTTTTTGCTGTGTCCCCGGCATCCGGCCAAGCTTAGGGGGGTGTTCTAGCACACTCACCCTGGCACCTGTTTTTGTATCTGTAAACGGGTGTATCCTCGCCTTACGAGAGCCACTGTGGGAATTCAGGGAGGTGGTGCAGTGACCACCCTGGAGGGATGTTTGTGTGGTAAGGGGAAAGGGTCTTGCCCTTCCCTGCTTCCTGCACATGGCTTTCTCCAGGACAGGGAGGGCGGAGCTGATGCGACAGGGCAGGTGCAGCCCAGCACCCTCTGTTCTGCGGTGAGGTTGGACTCACTGAGCCTGCCCTTTTCCCTCATGCCTTCCAGCTACATCTACTGGGACTGAGTAGGGTGGCAAGCTGAGGATCGTGTCGGCCTTCATGGACAGGACCAACTGCATGACGCTGGTGGACAAGGTGGGCCGGGCCAATGACCTCACCGTTGACTACACTGATGAATGCCTCTACTGGACCAACCTGGACACCAACATGATCGAGTCGTCCAACATGCTGGGTGAGGGCCGGGCCGGGGCCCTGCTGGGCATGGAGGGTGGGGCAGCCTGGCATTGGCCACCTCCCAGCCCCACCACATGTGCCTTGTGGCCTGCAAGTCCCCAACCTGGCAGGAGCTGTGGTCACACCCACGACTGTCCAGCAGCCTCACCCTCTGCTGTGGGGGTTGCCTCTGTCCACCCCTGGGTGCCGTTGCTGCAGTGGTGTTGGGAGAGGCTCCGGTGACGGCTGTTTCCTATGCACCTGCTGGGCACCAGGTCCGGCTAATCCCTGTGCCAGGACTCTCGTTTGACCCTACCGTGCGTGGTGGAGGTTTCTGTTGCTGGGGAACGCGAGGCCCAAGGAAGTCACATGACTTGCCTAAGGTTACAGAGCTGGTGAGTTCCGGACCCCCCCGGGGCACCAGCACTCGATCCCCACCCAACCCTGAGCCCCACCATGTGCTGGGATTGTGCTGAGAGTGTCCACAGGCCGGGGACCCCGGGGCTGGTGCTCTCACCTCCTTTCTCTAGATCCTGAGAATGAGGCTCAGGGAAGTTTGAAAAAAACCTGTCCCAAGTCACACAGCAGCAGGAGCAGGATTTGAACCCAGGATAGCGGACCACACACTCTGTCCTGCTAGGGTAGTTATGTAGCCATCCTGGGTGATATGCCAGGTGACGGGGCCACTGTGCTCAGCAAAGGAGCCCTCCCTACCCCCTGCCAAGTTGGGAGAGTGGAAGGTCGGGGGCAGAAGCTCTGAGGGTCCAGGTGCAGTGACTCACACCTGTAATCCCAGCACTTTGTGAGGCCAAGACAGGCAGATGGTTTGAGCCCAGGAGTTCAAGACCAGCCCAGGTAACATAGTCAGACCCCAACTCTACCAAAAAATTTTTAAAAAATTAACCAGGCATGGTGGCGCATGCCTATAGTCCTAGCTACTTGGGAGGCTCAGGTGGGAGGATTGCTTGAGCCCAGGAGGTCGAGGCTGTGGTGTTGTGTGATCGTGCCACTGCACTCCAGCCTGGGCAACAGAGTGATACCCTGTTTCAAAAAAAAAAGCTCTGAGGGCTCAGTCCAAGGTGTGAGGCAGCCCTTCAGGGCAGGCAGGGAGGAGAGGATCACTGGGCAGCCCTGGCTTCTGACTCCTGGCAGAGGGACCCTTGGTGACCTCGGGCCTAGCAGAGCCTCTGAGCGCATCAGCCACGTGGAACCCCTCAGGAGGGGCAGCAGGAATTTGGCTTCTGGCCTCCTCACCACTGCTACTCGCCATCTGCAGTGGGCATGGTGGTGCCCATTTTACAGATGAGGAGGTTGGGGCGTCGGCCAACTGAGCACCTTGTCCCAGGTACTGTGTAGGCAGAGCTGGGACTTGAACCCCGTATCCTGGTTGCTGCCGGGGCTGGGCTGCACCCTGGCTTGTGATGCCAGTCGCAAGGTTTGACATGGGTTTGAGACTGCTGCCCGGCTCTGCGGCACATCCTGTGACCCAGCTCTTCCAGGCCGTGCCCAAACCTGTTGCCAGGCGAGAAACCAGTCACAGCACAGCTGTGGTTGCCGGAAATGATTAAGCTCATTAATCACCCCGGAGTGAGGACAGACTCATGAAAACCAGCAAAAGCCCGGGAAACCCACGTGGCCCTGCCAGTGAGGGTGGCCACATGCGTGCGGCCTGGCCGTCGCTCTGTTGTACGTGCTTTCTGCTCGAATGCTCCTGATGTTTACTGAGTGCTTGATGAATAACATGGAAGGCCTGGGCTCCTTGCTCGGGGAGTGGAAGATGCATAGCTAAGCCTGACATGGTGAGAACGGGAGAGGAACGTGAACCCAGAGCCTCGCTGCCTGGGTGGTAATCCTAGCCCTGCCACTCAGCACCTGTGTGACTGTAGCCAGGTTACTTAATTTTGGTAGATCCTGCCTGTGCTTCAGTAGATCTTGCCTGTTTTGCAAAGTGACCAGACACTTTGAGGCTTTCACGTGGTCCCTAGGCTGCAGGGTTGAACTGACTCGCCCCACAGGGCGCCCTGTGCTCTGTTGCCTGGCCGTGCCGCTGCCGACACCATGCCCGTTGTGTGTCCCTGCAGGTCAGGAGCGGGTCGTGATTGCCGACGACCTGCCGCACCCGTTTGGTCTGACGCAGTACAGCAATTATATCTACTGGACGGACTGGAATCTGCACAGCATCAAGCAGGCCAACAAGACCAGCGGCCAGAGCTGCACCTTCATCCAGGGCCATCTGGACTTCATGATGGACATTCTGGTGTTCCACTCCTCCCGCCAAGGTGGCCTCGTGACTGCGTGCACGAGAACGGGCAGTACGGGCAGATGTGCCTTGCCATCCCCAGCGGCCACCACTGCGGCTGTGCCTCACACTACACCCTGGACCCCAGCGGCCGAAACTGCAGCTTTAAGTGCCTCGAGTTCTCCCGTACCTCACTCCCACGTTAGATCAGACTGGTTCTGGGAGCTGATGCTGAAAGGAGCTTCTCATCTGGGGTTCCCGGATGTACGTAGATGGTTTGGTAGGTTGTGCACTGCACAAGCTGCATGTTGCTACCTGGAGGTCCAGGTCCAGGCAGGGTGGACTTGGGTGGACTTCATCAGGACACAGGTAAATGGCCCAACCCCTCAGCTGCCAGGTCCTGGGGAGGATCTTTGGGTGTGAAAACCAGTCGCTGGGGAAGGGTGCTCACTCATACTGCCAGCCCGGTGCCGAGTGCTTTCCACAGCGCTCATTTACTCCTCAAGCCTAGAGGGCGGGGAGTAGCATGGTTCCATTTCACACACAAGGAACCTGACGCACAGAGAGGTGTGGTAACACACCCAAGGACACACAGCTGCAGCAGATTGAGCCAGGGTTGACTGCAGTGGGCTGGCTCAAGAGTCCCTGCTCCTGAACCCCTGCCAGGCAGCCTGGCATCAGCTCGAGGAATTATTTTTTGTTTTTGTTTTTGTTTTTTTTGAGATACAGTCTTGCTCTTGTTGCTCGGGCTGGAGTGCAATAGCATGATCTCGGCTCACTGCAACCTCTGCCTCCTGGGTTCAAGCAATTCTCCTGCCTCAGCCTCCCGAGGAGCTGGTATTACAGACGTGTGCCACCATGCCTGTCTAATTTTTGTATTTTTAGTAGAGACGGGGTTTTACTGTGTTGGCCAGGCTGGTCTTGAACTCCTGGCCTCATGATCCGCCTGCCTCGGCCTCCCAAAGTGCTGGGATTACAGGCCTGAGCCACTGTGCCCGGCCTAGCTCGGAGAATTTTTGCACTGACCCTCTTGACGTAGGTGGGGCTCTTTGTTCTCATGTCAGTGATGAGAAGAGAGACTTTCCTGTGGCCTCTCCGGAGTACAGGTGCTTCCTGTTGGCAGGCTCTTCCCCTGTGATGTCAGCAGTGAGCTGGTTATGATTCCCTACACAGCACTTGAGAGTATCTAAAGCTCTTTGTCATCCAGGCCCTATTGGAGTCTCATGCAGACCTGGGCACTGGCAGGGCTGGTCTTGCCTGTCCTAGCTGTGTGGTTGGGCACTTTAAGGCTTGAAAGGGTTAAGGGGCTGTTGGAGGCCCAGCCTGGCAGGAGATGGGCCTAGGTGAGAGTCTGGGCCTTCTCATGCCTGGGCTGTCCTTGGTCCTGGTGCTCACCATCCCTCCCTGGGGCCATGACCTTGAAGAGTCAAATGGAGGTGCAGGTAACCCATGGCAAGGAGGGATTGTCATGACTCAGAGTCCCCATTCTGTGGCCGGCAGACCCAGTACAGCAATTTGGATTTCATACCAGCCACTGGAGCCCACTGCCAGTGTGCTCCAAGTGCCACGCCTTCGGAACCCAGGCAGGCCTCAGGCCTGGAGACTCTGTTAGTTGCTGAGAGGGAGAGGCACCCCATGTTCTGGTCCTGCTAGAGAGTCGGTTCTTTGGGTCCTGGTGCCAGTCCACTGAGACGAGGTCCAGCTTGATTCCAGGGATGCCTCGTGGTGGCATGTGCTGCTCACTGACACCCTCGAGGACTGTCCCTTCCTGAACTCATCATTGACTTTTGCCCGGTTTTCCGCAGTTCACTGGCACACATATGGGCACATAGCAAACTGCACACCCATTTATGGGTATGAGTTTCACTACCATTCCACTACCAGTGTTCACGACCATTACCTGCCTTCTGTCTTAAGTTTTCATCATTTAAAAATACATTTATTGGCCGGGCGCAGTGGCTCACGTCTGTAATCCCAGCACTTTAGGAGGCCAAGGTTGGCAGACCACCTGAGGTTGGGAGGTCAAGACCAGCCTGACCAACATGGTGAAACCCCGTCTCTACAAAAAATACAAAATTAGCTGGGCGTGGTGGCACACGTCTGCAATCCCAGCTACTCGGAAGGCTGAGGCAGGAGAATCGCTTGAACCTGGGGGGTGGAGGTTGCAGTGAGCTGAGATTGCGCCACTGCACTCCATCCAGCCTGGGCAACAAAAGCAAAACTCAAAGATAAAAATACAAATAAAAATAAAATAAATTTATTATTTATTTCAGAAGTAATATGTGTACTTGAAACAGCAGAGACACAGCCAGGCACGGTGGCACACGCCTATGATCCCAGCACTTTGGGAGGCCAAGGCAGGTGGATCACGAGGTCAAGAGATTGAGACCAGCCTGGCCAATGTGGTGAAACCCCATTTCTACTAAAAATACAAAAATTAGCTGGGCATGGTGGCATGTGCCTGTAGTCCCAGCTACTCAGGAGACTGAGGCAGGAGAATCACTTGAACCTGGTAGGTGGAGGTTGCAGTGAGCCGAGATTGCACCACTGCACCCCAGCCTGGGTGACAGAGTGAGACTCTATCTCAAAAAAAAAGAAGAAACAGCAGAGACATATATGACATCAAGAGTAAAATTCCCCATACCGCACCCCGAGAGACAGCCCTTTGTCCCCCGTCTTTCCCGTGGCCCTCCATCGGAGTGATGCTGGGCCACCTGCTGCAGTGGAGTGGGGTGCTGTCCCGCCCACCAGCTCCTCTTTGGCTTCCAGACACCCACATGCAGCCCTGTCTTTGCCTCCTCTAGCACCCACCACCTTCTTGCTGTTCAGCCAGAAATCTGTCATCAGCCGGATGATCCCGGACGACCAGCACAGCCTGCAGCTCATCCTGCCCCTGCGTGGGCTGAGAAACGTCAAGGCCATCAACTGTGACCCACTGGACAAGTTCATCTACTGGGTGGACGGGCGCCAGAACATCAAGCGAGCCAAGGATGAGGGAACCCAGGCAGGTGCCCCGTTGGCAGGTGCAGGGTGTGCTTCTAACACGCTCCTCGTGTGGTTTCCAGGCTGCTGCCCTTGTCTTAGCACAGGGAGAAAACAGAGCACGGTTCTGGGTGTATGATGACTTGGGCTTTGATGACTTAGTCATAGGGTATAACTCTGAGCAGCGTGGAACCCCGAGACTGTGATTATATGTAGAAACTGAGGCCGGGCATGGTACTCACACCTGTAATCCCAGAACTTTGGGTGGCTGAGGCGGGCAGATCACCTGGGGTCAGGAGTTCGAGATCAGCCTCACCAACATGGTGAAACCCCGTCTCTACTAAAAATACAAATTAACTGGGCATGATGGCGGGCACCTGTAATCCCAGCTACTCGGGAGACTGAGGCAGGAGAATAGCTTGAACCTGGGAGGCAGAGGTTGCAGTGAGCCGAGATGGTGCCATTGTACTCCAGCCTGGGCAACAAGGGTAAAACTCCATCTGAAAAAAAAAAGAAACTGGATTTCCCGGTTGTTTAAGTAGTCATAGTGGGGGTCTAACCCCACAGGACTTTTTTCTTTCCAAGAAAGAAAAGTGGTCTCCTGTCATGCAGGGGCAGTTGGTATTGGTTAATCTAGGTTTATCCGTTACTTTGTAGGAATTATACAGTCATTTCTGCTCCAGTGCAGTATACGCGCTCCCCAGAGTCACCGCACTATGCAAAATCGCACAGTAAGAACGACACGACTCATAGGGAAAAGGGGGCCAGGGCACAGCCCTCCAAAACTCCGTCAGTGACATGTAAGAAAAGGGCTAGGAACCTGGGAAATAGCAGAGCGCCTTGTGCACGTAAATGGTTAGATACATCCCACAGCAGTGTGCATTCAGAAACGTTACCGCTGCAACAAATCTGGCAGTTCACTTTGGGAAGATCTGGAGTTGGCTTACGAGTGTGGAAGGGTGCCGTGCGTGAGTGTCTGTGAAACGCTGGGAGGAGGATTGTGGGAAATCAGATGGAAGTTTTCACCCCAGGTGTGGAGGGAGTGGGTCATGGCCCGAGCAAGGAGCCCAGGGAGGTGAGAGACGGAGGTATGTGTGTGGGGGCTGGCTGTGATTTTCTGTGTTCAGTTAGTGTTTCTCATGGAGGAAATTGTGCATGAGCAAACGCGAGACCCGTGCTATGCTCAGATTGTCCTAATACGTCACTGCGTTGGAACAGATTTGCTTTTATTTATTTATTTTATTTTGAGATGGAGTATCGCTCTGTCACCCAGCCTGGAGCGCAGTGGCATGATCATGGCTCACTGCAACCGCTGCCTCCTACATTCAAATGATTCTCCTACCTTGGCCTCCCAAGTAACTGGGATTACAGGTGTGAGCCACCCCGCCTTGCCAGTTTTGCATTTTTAAAACAAGTGCTAGGCTGGGCTTGGTGGCTCATGCCTGTAATACCAGCACTATGGGAGGCTGAGGTGGGCAGATTACCTGAGGTCAGAAGTTCAAGACCAGTCTGGCCAACAAGGTGAAACCCTCTCTCTACTGAAAATACAAAAATTAGCCGGATGTGGGGGTGGGTGCCTATAATCCCAGCTACTCAGGAGACTGAGGCAGGAGAATCACTTGAACCTGGGAGGTGGAGGTTGCAGTGAGCCACGATCTCACCATTGCACTCTGGCCTGGGCAACAAGAGTGAAACTCCTCAAAAAAAAAAAAAAAAGGATATGTCTGTCTGTGGATAGATGGACCACATCTTGTTATTTGCCCATCCATGCTAGGTTGCTTCCACCTTTGAGTTGCCGTGAATAAGGCTGCTATGGACATTTCCTTCCATGGTGAAGGTTTCGTACTAGTGAGGAAAAGGTGTGTTGCTTGTGGTGTTGCATGTTAGAAAATATGTGTTAACCACAAGTATTTGTACTTCATTAAAATGAGAGCTCAGGGTTTATGAAACTGGCCAGCCCTGTAAAGTTAGCTGTGTTGTTTTTGTGCCGGGAGGAGTGTGGCCAGGGTGTCATGTACTGTGTGACACAGTACACGTTTCTCAGATGGTGTTTCTCCAGACTGCCCTCCCGAAGTCTGGTTTTGCATCTAGTTCCCACAGACCCTTCCTCCACGGTAAGCCTGATTTTGGCCAGGGTAACTGGAATCTTGCTTGTCTTCCAGCCTGGTGGCTGTGCCAGGCCAGGGTCCCCAGCTAGAGAATTCTGTGACTTTTTGGAAAGAATGTGTTCAGTTGGCGTTGACGCACAGCCCCCTGGGGTCCTCAGCTCTGCGGTGGTGTGGATGTTGTTATCTACAAAGACACGTGATCCTTCATGTGCAGATGAAAGTGACGATGTCTTTGCAGCTGCCCAGCAAGGCTGGACCAGAAGCTGCTCTGTGTGTATGGGGGTGGGGGGATAGGGGAGGGAGGCACCCTGTCCATCTGGGTCCAAGAGGCTGGACCTGGGGAAGAAGCTTCTTTTTAACTACTTGGAGACTTTGTTTTAATTGCATATTTTTGAGACAGGGTCTTACTCTGTCACCCAGGCGGGGATGTGGTAGTATGAGCATAGCTCACCGCAGCCTCAACTTCCCAGCCTCAAGCAATCCTCCCACCTCAGCCTCCTGAGTAGCTGGGACTACAGGTGTGTGCCACCACACCCAGCTAGTGGTTTTTTCTTTTCTTTTTCTTTTCTTTTTTTTTTTTTGGTTGGTTAGTTTAGGTTTTTTTTTTTGATACAAATGGGGTCTTGCTATGTTGTCCAGAATTGTCTCAAAATCCTGGGCTCAAGTGATTCTTCCACCTCCGTTTCCCCACGGCAGTGTGAGCCGCTGCTGCCTCCCTGTTTTATTAACTGCTGAAAGACCTAGATAAAGAAAGTCTGAAAAGACTTACTGTCAGAGCCCCATCCTAAGATGATGACTCAAGGGAGAGGGAGGGGAGCTTTCCCTTCAGGCCTGGGTGGCAGCAGCCCAGGTGCTCCAGGCCGTCACTCTCGGGAGGTTGTATGCAGCTGTCTTTCAGGGTAATCCAAAGGGACCAGATCCCCAGGGGCAGTGGGCTTCTGGGCTGTCCCTCCTCCTACATCAGTTCAGTAAGATCCTTTGAAGGGATGCTGTGTCGCAGGCTCCGAGAGCCCAGGCTCATCCCCGAGATGCAGAGGGTGGCCTGGGCTCAGGCAGCACTCGGAGGATCTCCTGGGTGGTGACCGTGGACAGTGTCGGGAGGGAGAGTCCTTGAGAACCACTGGGAGATGTGGCTTCCCTGCCTTCCCAAGAGGGGCTACGGGTCATTCCTCACACTCACCTGCCTCACCCACCCTCACCTGGCCCCAACCTCACCTCACCTACCCTGCATCTGTACCAGCCTCTGGACCTTCACTTGCCTTGTACCCTCACCTCCTCAACTCACCCAACCCTGCACCCTCACCTGTCTCCCACCTTCACCTAGCCCCTCACTCTCACCTGCCCCCCACCCTCACCTGCCCTCTACCCCATACCTGGCCTCCTTCCCTTGGGGAAGGGGTTGTAAGGGGTGACCTGCACACCGGCTGTCCTGGCGCTCTGCAGAGAAAGCAAGACGTGAGGGTCACATTCCAAGTCTAGCTTGAGTCCTAGAAAGTGGAGAAGGAGGCAGCGATGTCTTGGGCAGGCCCCTGTGGTCCTGGGTGCCTTCTTGGCTGTCAGCGGGGCCTTCCTGGGAGCGCCAGTCTAGTGATGCACACACAGCTGGGTCCCCCTGGCGGGTTCGCTGATGAGACCTAAAATCCGAGGCAACAAGAGCTCTTCCAGAGGCCGTTGCCCCAATCGCTCTGGCATACTTGGCTGGGCATGTAGTGAGGAGCTTACTGGAGCGGATAGACCCCCACACCAGTATTGGGATTTGACTTTCAGGCTAAACTCGGGAACTGTGGCCTCTGCTCTCCTGCCAGAGCTCTCCAGCCAGTGCCCGGGGGTCTCCGCCAATTCCAGGGGGCCTCCACCAATGCCTGGGGGTCTCCAGCAGTGCGCAGGGGTCTCCGCCAGTGCCCGGGGGTCTCAGCCAGTTCCAGGGGGCCTCCACCAATGCCTGGGGGTCTCCATCAGTGCGCAGGGGTCTCCGCCAGTGCCCGGGGGTCTCCGCCAATGCCCAAGGGCCTCCGCCAGTGGCCGCGGATCTCTGCCAGTGCCTGGGGGCCTCCGCCAGTACCTGGGGTGTCTGCCAGTGCCCGAGGGTCTCCACCAGTGGCCTCGGATCTCTGCCAGTGCCCGGGGGCCTCCGCCAGTACCTGGGGTCTCTGCCAGTGCCCGAGGGTCTCCACCAGTAGCCTCGGATCTCTGCCAGTGCCCGGGGGCCTCCGCCAGTACCTGAGGTCTCTGCCAGTGCTCACAAGTCTGTCTCGGTTTCTTTGTCTTACAGCCCTTTGTTCTGACCTCTCTGAGCCAAGCCCAAAACCCAGACAGGCAGCCGCACGACCTCAGCATCGACATCTACAGCCGGACGCTGTTCTGGACATGTGAGGCCACCAACACCATCAATGTCCACAGGCTGAGCGGCGAAGCCATGGGCGTGGTGCTGCGTGGAGACCGCGACAAGCCCAGGGCCATCATTGTCAACGCAGAGCGAGGGTAGGAGGCCAACGGGCGGGTGTGCGGGGGTGCCACGCCCCACCCAGGCACACCCGCCGTGTCTTCCACGCGGAGTGTTAGCCTCTCCCAGGCTGGGAGGACTTTCCACCCCAGTGATCCAATGGGCGGCTTTCCAGGATCCCAAGAGCAAACGCAAACTCCTTCACAGCCTCTCCAGGGAAGCAGAAAGCCCCGAGGACTGGAAAGGAGAGGGTGGCTGTGCTGAGGGGTTACGGGGCAGCGCTAGCCCACGGGAGTTGCAGTTGATAGGTTTTGCACCATCTCTGTTCAGCTGAACCCTATGCAGACATCCCTTTCATGGCATCCCAGGTGGTGGCTGCCTGCTGACTCGTCTTCCACCACAGGGAGCTCCTGGGCTGCTTCCTCCCAGAGGCCCCTGACACTCCCACCTGTTGGTCGTCAGAGCTTCTGGGTGGTGGGAATGCACCCAGGACCTGGAGATCTCCAGAGGGAATCGCCAGGGGAAGAGGGAGACCGAAACCCACGTGACATGAACCTCAGGCTCCAGACTGAGCGTGGGAAGGTTTGGGGACAGGAGCACAACGACCTTCTTCAGATAGCTGGGGGGTGGGCATGAAGACGGGAGCTTCAGCCAGCACAGGTCTGGGAGCCCAGAGTTCGAGTCCTCACTCTGCCACTTACTGCCCACGTGACCTCCGGCGGGTGGCATAACCTCCTGGAGACTCAGTTTCCTCATTGGTAGGAGTGACGGCCACAGTAGTGCAGCCTCTGCCGCTCACAGGGGCTCGGTGGGCGGAAGCCCTGGGTCTATAAGGTGGCTGTGCAGGAGCCAGCTGAGGTGGGCTCCCAAGGGCCAGGGCTTCTGGGTCCTTAGCAGCTGTGGGGGGCCTGCATCCATCTCCCATGGCTGCTGCGGGAAATTACCACCAGCCAGGTGGCTGAGAGTAGCCGACATTTGTTCCCTCACAGTTCCTGAGGCCCGAGATGAAGGTGTCGTCAGGGCCCCGCCCCCTCTGAAGGCTCTGGGGGAGTCTTTGGGCTTCTGGTGGCTCCAGGCATCCCTTGACTTGTGGTCATGTCTTCTGACTGCACATTGCGTGGCTTCTTCTGCGTCTTTTTTTTGAGACTGAGTCTCTGTCACCAGGCTGAAGTGCAGTGACACGATCTCAGCTCACTGCAATCTCCGCTCCTGGGTTCAGTCGATTCTCCTGCCTCAGCCTCCTGAGTAGCTGGGACTACTGGCACCCGCCACCACGCCCAGCTAATTTTTGTATTTTCAGTAGAGACAGGGTTTCACCATGTTGGCCAGGATGGTCTCGATCTCTTGACCTCATGATCTGCCTGCCTCAGCCTGCCAAAGTGCTGGGATTACAAGCGTGAGCCACCGCGCCCAGCCTCTTCTGTATCTTTTAAGGACGCTTCAGTTGGATTTGGGGTCCGCGCTCACCCAGTGTGGTCGTATCTCGATCCTTTGTGACATTTATAAAAAACCTGTTTCCAAATAAGCTCACTTTCCGAAGTTCTGGGCTGGACGTGAATTTGGGGAGGATTGTTCAACGAGTACAGGATGTGACCTGTCAGCCTTGGGCAGCCTTGAGAGGCGAGGGCTTTCCACAGTGCAGCTGGGTGCCGTGGGCTCCGTGCTGGCTGAGGAGACACTGTCCTCACACCTGTCTTTCAACCGCCGCCCTCCCGCAGGTACCTGTACTTCACCAACATGCAGGACCGGGCAGCCAAGATTGAGCGCGCGGCCCTGGACGGCACTGAGCGGGAGGTCCTCTTCACCACTGGCCTCATCCGCCCCGTGGCCCTGGTGGTGGACAATGCGCTGGGCAAGCTGTTCTGGGCGGATGCAGACCTGAAGCGCATTGAGAGTTGCGATCTCTCAGGTACGCGCCCTGGGGCCTTCCTTGTCACCAGTAATGGCAGCAGCTGCCACATTGTTTGGGGCCTACCATGGGCCTTGCACTGCACCAGGGGCTTTGCGTTTAGCATGTTTCATCCTCGAGCTGACAGCTCCAGCCCAACGTGGCAGAGGCAGAAGAGAGTGAGCTCCATCCCCTGCCGTGGGGCCCTGAGCAGCTCACTCAGGCTCACAGAGAGTGAGCGAGCTGCTCAGGGCCCCACGGCAGGGGATGGAGCGGAACTCCGGCCTGGCCTCTGCCCCCAGCACCTGCACAGGCAGCTGCTCTGCTCTGGGCCGTGTTGTCCACAAGGGGCTGGAGAGAAATGAGAGTTGGTGCTTAGAGAGGGGGCTTCGTCCCCATGTCTCTTCTTGTTACGATGGGGCGGGGCGGGGAGGGGAGTGGCCATGCCTACAGGGGCCAGTGACCAAGGCCCACCTTTGGGACCGACAGGCTTCATCCCGAGGCCAGCCCTGGTGGCAGCACGGCTTTCTGAGGGCTTACCTTGGGTCGGCTGCTTCCAGGGACTTTGCTGCAGCTCCCCCCATGCAGAGCACGGAATCCCCCAGACCCCCGGCAGCCCTGTCAACCTTTGTCCTCGCAAGCCGAGTGTGGGGTGAGCGCTGGAGGTCAGCACTGCTGAGGGGGCCCTCGTGCCGCTTGCAGGGGCCAACCGCCTGACCCTGGAGGATGCCAACATCGTGCAGCCTCTGGGCCTGACTGTGCTTGGCAAGCACCTCTACTGGATCGACCGCCAGCAGCAGATGATTGAGCGCGTGGAGAAGACCACCGGGGACAAGCGGACTCGCATCCAGGGCCGCGTCACCCACCTCACGGGCATCCACGCAGTGGAGGAAGTCAGCCTGGAGGAGTTCTGTACGTGGGGGCTGGCAGCGGGGTGGGCAGGACGGCCTCTAACCCGGCCCCTAGGAGGAGGCTGGAGGCCAGTGCCAGAGCTCGCGTGCCCTCAGCCGGGTGGTGGGCCCCGCCAGAAGCCGAATGTTGCCTGCTGGGGCTCAGCGAGACGTCCGCATGCCCCGAGGCCTCTGAGGTTTTCCTTTGCTTTGGAACAAATTACCACAAACAGCATTTTAAGACAACACAAACTTTTTTTTTTTTTGAGTCAGGATCTGGCTCTGTTGCCCAGGCCGGAGTGCAGTGGCTCAAACACAGTTACTGCAGCCTCGACCTCTGGGCTTAATTAAGCAAACCTCCTGCCTCAGCATCCCAGGTAGCTGGGACTACGGGTGCGCACCACCACATCCAGCTAATTTTTTTTGTAGAGATGGGGTTTCCCATGATGCCTAGGCTGATCTTGAACTCCTGGGCTCAAGCAATCCTCCTGCCACGGCCTCCCAAAGTGCTGGGATTACAGATGTGAGCTACTGGCCTGACAACACCCTGGATTGTCTCTCTGTTCTGTAGAGCAAAAGTCCAGTTACAGTATGGCTCACCTGGGTTCTCTGCTCGGTCTCATGCGGCCAGAATCAAGGTGTCAGTAAGGCTGGGCCTTCAGTGGAGGCTTGGTGGAGAAATCAGTTTCCTTGCCTACTCAGCGGGTGGTGATTGTGGGACTGAGGTTGTGTTTTCTTTCTGGCTGTTGGTTGGGGACCACTCTCAATTCCTAGAGGCCACCCCAGGTTCTCACCCATGGCCCCTCTGCCTCAGCAGTGAAGGTTCCCTGCATCAGTCCCTCTTGCACCTTGAGTGTCTCTGACTTGCTCGTCTTTCACCAGCTGGGGAGCCTGCTCTGCTTTAAAGGGCCTTGTGATTCAGCTTAGCCACCTTTAGATTAGATTAGCGTCTCCTTTGACGGACTCCAAGTCGGCTGATTAATAACCTTAATCACATCTGCAGAGTCCCTTCTGTCAATAAGGTCATGATGCCGTGCTGGGAAAATAGGGGGGCATTTAGGATTCTGCCTGCCACTGCCTTGCCGTGCCCCAGGGCTTGGGGGAGGGGCCTCCACAGCTGGGACCACGGTTCCTTCCTCCCCTCCATGGTAACCATCTGAGGATGACTTGAGACCAGCCTGGGCAACATAGTGAGAACCCATCCCTACAAAAAATACAAATAAAAACGGACCTGGGCGCAGTAGCTTATGGCTATAATTCCAGCACTTTGGGAGGCCAAGACGGGCACATCACTTGAGGTTGGGAGTTTGAGACCAGCCTGGCCAACAGAGTGAAACCACATCTCTACTAAAAATTCAAAAATTAACTGGGCATGGTGGCAGGTGCCTATAGTCCCAGCTACTGGGGAGGCTGACGTGGGAGAATTACTTGAACCCAGGAGGCGGAGGTTATAGTGAACCGAGATTGTACCACTGTACTCCGGCCTGGGCGACAGAGTGAGACCCCATCTCAAAAAAAACCAAAAAAATAAAAGGGGCAGGCATAGTGGTGACAAAGAGACCCTGTCTCAGAAAAACCAAACACCGAATTCTTGAGACTGAGGAGGGTCACTGTGATGTTTCTATGGGTGGGACGAGGAACAGAGTGTCTTCTGTCATTTATTCCACCTGGGAGTGGTCAACTCTCCCTCCAAGCTGCCTTCTCTTCTTCCCGTTGTCAGGATGTTGGACACATTTGGTTAACTGGATAGAATAACACCAGTTCCCAGGGACTTGGTCCATTTGGTATTTATTTTATTTTATTTTATTTATTTATTTTTTTGAGATGGAGTTTCACGTTTGTCACTCAGGCTGGAGTGCAATGGCTCGATCTTGGCTCACTGCAACCTCTTCCTCTGAGGTTCAAGCGATTCTCCTACCTCAGCCTCCCAAGTAGCTGGGATTACACGTGCACGCTACCACGTCCAGCTAATTTTTTTGTATTTTTAGTAGAGACGGGGTTTCACCATGTTGCTCAGGCTGGTGTCAAACTCCTTACCTCTGGTGATCCACCCCTCGGCCTCCCAAAGTGCTAGGATTACAGGTGTGAGCCACTGCGCCTGGCACCATTTGCTATTTTAATTCCCATGTATATTAGTGTCCTATGGCTGCTGTAACAAATGACCACAAACTCGACAGCTTAAAGCAACAGAAATGGATTCTCCCACCATGCTGGAGACCAGAAGCCTGCGACTTAGCTGTTGGCAGGGCTGTGCTCTGCCGGAGGCTGCAGGAAGGATCTGGGTATTGGCCCTTTCAGTGTTGTGGGCGCAGGCGTTCCACGCTTGTGGATGCACGCCCCCAGCCTCTGCCCATCTTGCCGTGGCCATCTCCTTTGCCTCTGCGTCTTTACCTCGTCTTTCTGTCTGTGTTGCCTCTTACAGGGACACTTGTCATGGGCTTTAGAGCCCACCCAAATCATCCAAGATGACCTCGTCTTGAGATCCTTAACCTGCAAAGACCCTTTTTCCAACAAAAGGCTATGCTCATAGATTCCAGGCCTTAAGACGTGGGTGTATCTTTCTGGAGGGCACCATGCAACCCCTTACACAATGAAAGAAGGGAGGAGGGCCAGGTGCGGTGATTCACACCTGTATTCCCAGCACTTCAGGAGGCTGAAGCGGGAGGATCGCTTGAGCCCAGGAGTTCAAGAGCAGGCTAGGCAACGTATTGAGACCCTGTTTCTACAAAAAGTAAAAAAAAAATAGCCAGGCATGGTGGTACATGCCTGCAGTTCCAGCTCCTCAGGAGACTGAGGCAAGAGGATTGCTCGAGCCCAGGAAATCAAGGCTACAGTGAGCCATGATGGCACCACTGCCCCCTAGCCTGGGCTACAGAGTGAGACCCTGTCTCAAAGTAAGTAAATAAAGAGGAGGAGAGGGAGGCAGGCAGTTGAGAGTGATGGTCATGGACACAGTGGGGAGTGGTGCAGACAGGCTGGCCTGTGATGACAGGCGAGCTTTGTAACCGTTTCCATCCTCCCCTTGTGTGTTAATGTCCACGTCAGTAGGAAGACTCTGTAGGCTGCCAAGAGGAATAAGTAGGAGGATTCTCCCAGGGAGGCTGGGCCTGCAGGAGGGCCAGTTCTCATGAGTTCTCATTTGGCCCCTACCCTCAAGGCTGTGGTTCTGACGTGGGAGGCAGAGCCTGACCCCCCTTTGTCTTATTTTGTCCTTGCAGCAGCCCACCCATGTGCCCGTGACAATGGTGGCTGCTCCCACATCTGTATTGCCAAGGGTGATGGGACACCACGGTGCTCATGCCCAGTCCACCTCGTGCTCCTGCAGAACCTGCTGACCTGTGGAGGTAGGTGTGACCTGGGTGCTCTCTTTTGGGATGATGGACAAGTATCTGATTCTCTGCCTCCTACGTTGCTGCCTGGCATCCTTTTAAAATCACAATCTGTGGCATCCAGTTTCCAAGGCTGATTGTCTCTTCCTTTGCCCTCCTTTCTTTTTTAGTATGTGCATTCAGTGCTATGAATTTTCCTCTAAGTACTGTGTTTCCTGCATCTCACAAATTTTGTTATATTTTCATTTTCAGGTAGTTCGAATATTTTTACTCTTCTCCTGAGACGACATCTTTGTCTCGTGTTATTTTGAAGTGTTGCTTACTTTCTAAAGAGTTGGGGTTTTTCCAACTGTCTCTCTGCTACTGATTTCTAATTTAATTCCACTGTAGTCTGAGAGCTTATTTTATATGATTTCTCTGCTTTTAAATGTGTTAGGTGTGTTTTATCACCCACCATCATGTGGTCTATCTTGGTGAATGTTCCATGTACTCTTGAAAAGAATGTCGATTCTGCCGTTTTTGGGTGGAGTGTTCTAGAAATATCAGTTGGATCCAGTTGATTGATAGTGCTCCTAGTAGTTCTTTTTCCCTCCTTCTACCCTTGATCCTCTTCTCCCTCTAGGGCTTCCTTGTGGTGGTGGTGGGAGAGTGAAGAACATGGGCTTTAGGGCCAAAGAGGCCAGGGTTCAAATCCTGGCTCTGTCACTTCCCAGTTGAGTGACTGGCTGGCACCTGGCCATCTCTGAGCCTCTACTTCGTTGTGAAATTGAGAGTACCTGGCAGGCTGTCATGGGCATTAAGTAACAGGGCACTCCACCTGGACTCTGACACCTGATGCACAGGAATGCCAGCTGCTGTGTTGTGGGTGTGGCAGTGGTAATAAAGTGACCATCTGTATCATCACCACCGTGAAGCCTGCCTGTCCAGGGCTTTCTGTCCGATGCCTCTGTGCTTCCAGGTGGCCTTGGATCCTGTTGGTTCTGTGCTCTGCTCAGCTCCCCTTCTCCTGTGGGAGCTCCTAGGGGCTCCACTTCATCCTACACACAGCAGACAGCAGCACGCGCAGGCGCTGCATGTAAGTGCTGGTTCTTTTTCTTTCTTTCTTCTTTTTGTTTTCTTGAGATGGAGTCTCACTTTGTTGCCCAGGCTGGAGTGCAATGGCACAATCTTGGCTCACTGCAGCCTCCACCTTCTGGATTCAAGCGATTCTCCTGTCTCAGCCTCCCAAGTACCTGGGATTACAGGCACGTGCCACCATGCCCGGCTAATTTTTGTACTTTTAGTAGAGACGGGGTTTCACCATGTTTGCCAGGCTGGTCTTGAACTCCTGACCTCGGGTGATACATCTGCCTTGGCCTCCCAAGGTGCTGGGGTTACAGGCGTGAGCCACCACACCCAGACTGCCAGTTCTCTTTAGCAGCTTGTCTTGTTCCTGGAGAGACTGGCCACGGCCCAGGAGCTTGGGGAGTAGGACTGCGGGATGCTGCCTCACACTTCCAGTTTGGCCATGAGCAGAGGGGATCTTTTGTGACTGTCCCCTTCCTGATCTTCCTGGCAGCTTTGCTCCAAGTTCCAGTCCAAAAGCTCAGGTGGATTTGCAACCCAAGGGTGTCTGTGCACCTCCCACGGATGCCCGAGCTGCCCTGGCTGAGAGATGGGGCCGTCAGAACAGTGCACCCACCACAGCCTTGGGCCTCCATGCCAGAGGCCATGCCCCTCCATCCACTGCCCCCTGGCCTGGGCTCCACGTCCTCCGTGCGGGCTGGGCATGCAGCAGCACTCAGGGAACAGCAGATTCCCAGGGGCTGGGGACACAGACAGGCACAGACGCAGGCCACTGGCACAGAGAGGCCAGAGGAGCCCTTGGCTTCAGTGAAACCCCCCATTTCCTAGGGCTTCTCCCTCCGGCTTTGTGCAGAAAAATCACAGAAAACAGAGGCTGGCCTCAGGAGGGGGTAGCTAGGAAATCAGCCCAGGCCTTACTGAAAGTTGAGCGAAGCTCTTGCCAAGCTGAAATCCGATCAAGGAAAAAGCATCGGTTTCAAGCTGTCACGCTGCATCCAAGCCTTTGGATGTTTGGAACCCCCAGGCCTGCCCCGTAACTGCTGGGCTCACCCGAGTGACAGGGACTGTGGCACAGGGCTGGCCTCATTTTGAGATGGTCTCCCAGCTCGGGGACTTGAGGCCCCTTTCTCATGGCTCAAGAGACGTATATTTACTGCACAGATGCTTGTCATTCTCTGGTGGCCGCTTCGGGGAGATCACAGAAGGACAGGGCTCACTGAGGTCTCAGACACGGACCCTTTGATAGTGGCAGGAGCCAGGCCGGACAAGGGGCAGCTGGAGTCGCCTCAGCAGTGGCACCACCACTGCCGCTCAGCCCTTCCCTGAGCCGGGTGCACCGCTGGCTCTGGCCCCAGTGTCCCAGTTACAACTCACAGGTGCTTGTGGCTCACAGAGGCTGCTTCTGATTGAGAGAAGAAGAGGTCGGAGGCTTTGGGAGGCTGAGGGGCTGCTCAGTTTCACAGCTGCTGAGGGAGGCTTGGGCTCCATCTCAGGCCTGCCCTGCACCGCCCTCACCCTCCAGCCACCAGCTCCCTGTCTCCTCGGTGGCCAGGCATGGCTTGCAGACATCTGTCACTGGCTCCTCTCAGCTGCCGTGGGCCGACCCTGGTGTGTCCTCCCGTGGCCAAGCCCAGCAGGGACAGCAGCTTCCTTTTCTCTCGTCTTTGATCAGCCCCCCTCCCCTGTGCCACAGTCCCTGTCACCCGGGTGAGCCCAGCAGTTACGGGGCAGGCCTGGGGGTTCCAAACATCCAAAGGCTTGGATGCAGCGTGACAGCTTGAAACCGATGCTTTTTCCTTGATCGGATTTCAGCTTGGCAGGGGCTTTGCTCAGCTTTCAGAGAGGCCTGGGCTGATTCCCCAGCATCCCCCTCCTGAGGCCAGCCTCTGTTTTCTGTTATTTTCTGCCCAAAGTGGGAGGGAGGAGCCCCAGGAAATGGGGGCTGCCTCGAAGCCAAGGGCTCCTCTGACCCCTCGGTGCCAGTGCCCCGCGTCTGTGTCTGTCTGTCTTGTGTCCCCAGCCCCTGGGACTCTGCTGTTCCGAGTACTGCTGTGTGCCCAGCCCACACTGAGGACCTGGAGCCCCGAGGGGCAGGATGGCCTCCACGGTCACCCGTAGGAAGTGGCCTCCACCCTCTGATGATCCTCCACTGGGCAGTCTCCCCCTCCTCCGCCTCGCTGCCCTCTCCTGGGGCATCCTCGGCCCTCTTGCCTGTGCTTTGTACCATCTTCTGTAGGCGCCTGGGATGTGCTCACCGGTCCTCTGCTGGCTCCTGCCTTGCTGTGGGCACACTGGCCACCACGGAGGCATGATCCTGCTTCTCTGGCAGCCCCATACCCACAGCAGGTGTGGCTGCCAACCCCCTGCCTGCCTTCTCCCGCTCTGGCCCCGAGGAGGGCGCAGTGGGCACTCAGGTGTGGCTGCGCAGGTGTGTGTTGGGCGGAGGAGGAAGGACTGCTTGCTCCAGTCAGGGCCGAACTTCCTGCCCCGAGCGTTTCTGCTGTATTCGGTGCAGCGCCTGCTGGTTAAAGCTCAGATTGCCAGTCAGCCCCCTTTCCCTGCGTTGAAAAACAGACAGATGTGTGTCTTCTTGCAGCAAATGTGTATTCTCCCCGCCTTTCTTCTGGGCTGGGGCTGGAGGCGGGGCGGCGCCCAGGAGCTGCATCGATGGAGGATGTGTGGGTGCAGTACCCGCGCAGCAGGAATGCGAGGCCGGTGCCAGTCTGTCTCCACTTCTGCTTGGAAGCCCGGACACGCTGCTGCCTGGGTTTTGCTGGGTGGGGCTGTGTGTGATGCTCTCCTCTGTCCCTTCCCCAGAACCACCCACCTGCTCCCCCGACCAGTTTGCGTGTGCCACTGGGGAGATCGACTGCATCCCCGGGGCCTGGCGCTGCGACGGCTTTCCCGAGTGCGACGACCAGAGTGACGAGGAGGGCTGCCCCGTGTGCTCCGCCGCCCAGTTCCCCTGCGCCCGGGGCCAGTGTGTGGACCTGCGCCTGCGCTGTGATGGCGAGGCCGACTGTCAGGACCGCTCAGACGAGGCCGACTGTGATGGTGAGGCCCTCCCCGCCAAGACCCTCACCCTGCCCTCCAGGATAAGGAGCTTGGGGCTGCCTCCAGCCTCAAAGGAGCTGGGACTCTGAAAAACCTTTGCTTGGAGGGAGTTCACCAAGTCTGTCTTTTAGGCCCAACAAGGAAAACTTTGCAATCCCACCTGTCCTGTCCCACCAGGCAGCATGGCTTGAGGGCGGACTGGGAGGGTCTGTCTCAGCTTCCTGCATTAGCTCAGGAGTTTCACAGAAACCTAGGCACGTTTGGTGGTGGGCTGCAGAGGCCCCCGGCTCACACCCCGGTAAATCCCTCCTGAACACAAGGCTGTCTCTACTGAGCAGTCTGTGGGGTCCTGCTTAAGCCCGAGTGGTTTCTATCAACTGTAGAATCAGGAGTTATAAAGAGATTTGCTCAGGCATCCTGGGCCCTCACTGACCAGCAGGATCTCCCTTTAGATCTTCATAATGAAACATATCTCTTCTGTGCCCCCTCTGGTTTTCCTTTTTTTTTTTAAAGACAGAGTCTTGCTCTGTCACCCAGGCTGGAGTGCCCTGGTGCAATCTCGGCTCACTGCAACTTCTGCCTCTGGGGTTCCAGCAATTCTCCTGCCTCAGGCTCCCGAGTAGCTGGGATTACAGGCACGTGCCACCATGCCTGGCTGATTTTTGTATTTTTAGTAGAGACGAGGTTTCACCATATCAGCCAGGCTGGTCTCAGAACTCCCGACCTCAGGTGATCGCCCTCCTCAGCCTCCCAAAGTGCTGGGATTACAGGCGTGAGCCACCGCACCCGGCCCGAGTTTTCCTTTCATGAATGACCTGCTTGGTTGGTGGCCTGCCATGTGTTGTTAGCACCTCCGGCCCAGGACTGCCGAGGAGCTGTCAATGTCCTGCCTCTCCCAAAGCCACTGGCTCTGTTAGGTAACACGGATGGGGTCTGGCCACTGTCCTACATCCTTATTCACAAGGAGCAGACATTTCGTAGAAGATGAGGGCCTGGGAGTAGCCTCCTGGCATGTTTTTCTATAAAGACACAGTGGCTAAGTCCTTCTGGCTCATTGACCATTTGAGAATTTGATGGAGACTGTAAGCTAAGGGCCCAGGGGCCAAATCCAGCCCACCACCTAGTTTTGTAGATAAGTTTTCCTGGTGCACCGCCATGCCCATTCATTCATTTATATCATGTCTGTGACTGTTTTCATGCCAAAGGCAGCAGAGCCAGGTGGTTACACTGGAGACCTACGGCCTTCAGAGCCCCAGTCCTCATGTCTGGCCCTTGACGGACAGGGCTTCCCCAGCCCTGCTGTGCACCCTGGCCCGGCACCTGCAGTTCGTGATTTCAGCTCGCAGGAGCCGTGGTTAGGAATTTTCCCTGGGTTTGTCCATTTCTCGTTGCTATGAAGGAGTACCTGAGGCCGGTGGGTTAGGCAGGAAAGAGGTCTGTCTGGCTCATGGTTTTGCAGGCAGTATCAGCACGGCACCCGCATCTGCGCAGCTTCTAGTGAGGCCTCAGGAAGCTTTGACTCTTGGAAGGCGAAGCGGGAGCAGGTGCATCACATGGCGAGAGAGGGAGCAACAGAGTGGGAGGGAGAGAGACCAACAGCACCTCTCCCTCTTGTTCTCACCTTGAGAGGAGGTGCCAGCCTCCTTTAAGCAACCAGCTCCCATGTGAACCACAGTGAGAGCCCACTCGTTACCACAGAGAGGGCACCAACCTGTTCCTGAGGCATCTGCTCCCGTGACCCAAACACTGCCCACCAGGCCCTATCTCCAACCTTGGGGGTCATGTTTTATTTTATTTTATTTTATTTATACTTTAGAAAGAATCTCGCTCTGTTGCCCAGGCTGGAGTGCAGTGGCGCCACCATCTAGACTCACCTCAACCTCTGCCTCCCGGGTTCAAGCGACTCTCCTGCCTCAGCCTCCCAAGTAGCTGAGATTACAGGCACCCACCACCAAGACCAGCTAATTTTTGTATTTTTAGTAGAGACGGGGTTTCACCGTGTTGGCCAGGCTGGTCTCGAACTCCTGACCTCAAGTGATCCTCCCACCTCAGCCTCCCAAAGTTCTGGGATTACAGGCATGAGCCACCACGCCCGGTGAGGGTCACATTTCAGTTGCGATTTGGAGGGGCAGACGTGGGAACCATTTGAGCCCCCTAGACCCACTCCAGCTGCCCCTCCTGTATGCCCTGAGGCACTGGGGGCAGGCCCTCGTGCCAGCCCTGGCTCCGAGCTCTGTTTCAGAAGCATTCTTCCCTTCTCAGTTACCAGAAAATCATGCCATCCATTATAAAGACAGGGTCCCTTTATCTCCCATTCCTAGGGCGGGACCCCTGGGGCAGGGCAGGTGGGGAACTTAGCAAGCTCCCTGGGGCGGGCATGGCTATGGCTCCCTCCGGGTGGGCATCTGGGGAGGGAGGAGGCAGCGGTCTGCACCCTGGCTTGCTCTTCCTCCCTGCCCAGAGGCCATGGCTGCACTGCTCCCATGTGGGCTGGCTGCACCTCCAGTGGGTTCTGCTCCCTCCCCTCCCTGCAAGCTCTGCTGGGCACCACTGCCCTCCTCGGCCCCCACTCTCAGGAGGCGAGACTCCTCACGGCAGTTTTTGTCCTCAGAACCCACCCCCCAACCTGGTAGAGCCTTGGGCAGGGTCTGTTACTACTTGCATGGCTCGGACCTTCCCACAGTAGGCACCTGACGAATACCTCTTGGGGGTGGGGGCAGGAGGTGCATTGAGGTCTCAGCCCTGGCAGTTCCTCCCCTACGTGGCATAGGCCTCACCACAGGGGTCCTCGAGGGAGGGTGGAGACTGCACTAGACCACTCCCCCCATCCTAGAAAGGGTTCCATCCATCTGCTCTCTGTTTGGAGCCCAGACCTTGGTTGTTGGGCCCTGTGTGGCGGGCTGGGGGCACCCTCTAGCCTCTCTGAGTGTGTGGCCCCTCCTTGCAGCCATCTGCCTACCTAACCAGTTCCGGTGTGCCAGCGGCCAGTGTGTCCTCATCAAGCAGCAGTGCGACTCCTTCCCCGACTGCATCGACGGCTCCGACGAGCTCATGTGTGGTGAGCCAGCCTTTGGCATGGGGAGGGGGCGTCCAGGCTGGGTTCCCCCAGGAGCGTGGGGTCTAGGGGAGGAGATGTGGCTTCCCAGGGGGGCTAGGGGCTGTGTGAGAGACACAGGTGGCTGAGAGGCTCCTTGCGGGAGGCAGGGAAGCCTTTCCCAGGGTAGAGGCCAGGAGGAGAGACTGTGAGCTGTGGGCTGGGTGGCCATGGAGTCCGCCTCGGTGGGTGGGGCTGATGGTGTCCAGATGCCTCCAGCACGCACGCACCCACGGGACCTCGCTCAGCGGCATCCGTCAGGCAGCAAGATTAGCCGTGAGGCCTGCAGTGGTCCTGCTCCCTGACGGCTTACTATCTGGCTAAGGAGGAGGGATGTTCACATATGCATGCGTGTCATGTGTGCACACATGTACATGACACGTCCCACATGCTCCTCAAGTAGCATGACCTGTGCAGTCATGGATATAGGACCTAGGGGGTAGGAGGCTAAGGCAGTCAGGGAAGCTTCCTGGAGGCGGTGGCTCCTGAAAGGCTGTCTGATTCAGGCAGGAAGGGAGCTGAGTTCAGATAGGAAGTAGGAATGAGTCATTGAATCTGGGGACATGGCCACACCTTCACTGCCAAGAGACCTGGGCTGAGAGCTCTTCTCTTCTGGCAGCAGCAGGGAGAGAAGTCTGGCGGGGGGACAAGGGAGCTTCCTCAAGGGACTCCGTGTGTGCTTTGGTACCTTCCTGCCAGGTCAGGCTTGGGGCCCGAAGGCAGCGGTGGGGGTCACCAAGGGTCACTTCCTCTGCTGGGCAGATTCCCAGTCTGACAGGCCTGTGCCCAGGCCTCCAGCATGGCCGTGGGCCCCAGCTGTGGGGGCGCTGTTGATGCGCAGCCAGGCCTCGCACGGAGCCCGTACGCTTCCTCCCATTCCTCTGACGTCATGGACACCCTCAGGATCGCTGGGCTGGCCCTGTGGGAGAGTGAATGTGGCTTTTGCCAAAGCTGAGTCTGGAGCCTGGAAACTTCCTCCAGGGCAGCCTTGATAGTGGGGTGGGCACAAGGAGCCCACCCAGCAGAGCCTGTGCCTCCTGTGGCCTGGGGGGTGGCACCAGGGGCTGCCTGGCTTTGCACTTTCACCAACATCACCTGGGCTGGCCAAGCCACACTCCCTTCCGCCACCACTGAGGGCCCTGGCGAAGAAGTGAATACCAGGTTGCCTTGGCAGGGATGTGTTGAGGGCTGTGGGGAGTTGGACAGGGGCCAGGGTCGGAGTTGGGGGTGGGAGAAGGGGAGGGCGGCAGCCGTGCAGGCTGAAGGGCCGAGTTGCCCTGAGGTTGGCCAGGCTCCCCCGGCCGAGCCTCCCAGCCCCTCTGCTTTCTCCCCACCCTCCACCAGTGGCAGAGCCGGCCCCTTCAGAGTGCCTAATGTTGGCCACCTCTTTCTGTCTGTGGCAGAAATCAACAAGCCACCCTCAGACGACACTGGAGCTCACAGCAGCGCCATCGGGCCTGTCATCGGCATCATCCTCTCCCTCTTTGTCATGGGTGGCATCTATTTTGTGTGCCAGCGCGTGGTGTGCCAGCGCTACGCGGGGGCCAGCGGGCCCTTCCCGCATGAGTATGTCAGCGGAACACCGCACGTGCCCCTCAATTTCATAGCCCCGGGTGGTTCCCAGCATGGCCCCTTTACAGGTAAGGAGCCTGAGGTATGGAAAGACCCGGAGGAGGCGGGAGAGTAGTCTGCCAGCTTTGGGGAGTGGATCAGGGTCACGCTACCTCGGCCCTCTTGTGCGTGTGGCAGATATTGCTAATCGATCGTGGCATTCAGGCTTTCCTGCTGAGCCTGTGCTTGGCAGCAGAATCCTTCAACACAGAGGCCTGCGTGGCTGCAGCAGCCCACCCTTTGGCACTGTAGGTGTGGGGGAAACTCCTTGGACTTGACCTTCGGTATTCTAGTGGGACATGTGCTGTGTTGTCCACAAATCCTCATGTCCTCTAGAAATGAACGTGGGGCAGCTGGGCGCTCTCTAGAGCTGAAGGAGCCACTCTGTACCATAAGCAGCTCTGTCCCGAGTGCAGCTGGGACTTGTGGCTGAGCGTGGCTGCAGTTCCTACGTGGCTCAGGCACCAGGAAGGCAGGCTGTGTTTGTAGGTGGCGGGGCAGCCGCAGCACAGAGCTGCACCACGCTAGTTTGTATCATACGGGTGACCATGGTGTGTCTAAGAAGGCAGAGTCCCTGTGAGGTCTGCAGTGCCTGCACAGCTCCAGGCCACCTTGAGGATTGCCTCTGCCCACCCAGCCCTGAGTTCCCTCTCCCCTGTTCTATCCTGCTGTCACCCCAAGCCAGCCTCAGTGGGAGCCCGTTGGATGGCAGGTATAGATGTGACCTGCTTCTCTCTGGGGAGCAGGGTTATCAGGCTTCTCAAGAGCTCTTGGGGCCGGGCGTGGTGGCTCACACCTGTAATCCCAGCATTTTGGGAGGCTGAAGCGGGTGAATCATGAGGTCAAGAGATCGAGACCATCCTG
>CAUYNB010042293.1:0-30878 GCA_963574225.1 Lagothrix lagotricha
AGTGGGGATACGGAGGGGTCTAGAGTGGGGATACGGAGGGGCCTAGAGTGGGGATATGGAGGGGCCTAGAGTGGGGATAGGAGGGGTCTAGAGTGGGGATACGGAGGGGCCTAGAGTGGGGATACGGAGGGGCCTAGAGTGGGGATACGGAGGGGCCTAGAGTGAGGATACGGCAGGGTCTAGAGTGGGGATATGGAGGGATCTAGAGTGGGGATACGGAGGGGCCTAGAGTGGGGATATGGAGGGGTCTAGAGTGGGGATACGGAGGAGTCTAGAGTAGGAATATGGAGGGATCTAGAATGGGATGGAGGCTTGTTGAGAAAGTAGAGAGTAGCTGGGCCTTGGTAGTCGAGCGGTTATGGGTGATAAGACATAAGTGGATGTGAAAGTCAAGGCTGATACCCATGCTTCTAACTTGAAGGAGTAAACACTGGGGAGGTGCAGATGTGAATGATGTGTAAGTGCCTGGCATGATACTGGTGAGGAGGATATCTGAGCTGAGTCATGGTCTGTAAATACAAGCTTACCAGGTAGAGAAGAAGGACACTTCTGGCAGCCTTACCAGCATGTGAGATGGAGGTTTGAAAGAGCTTGTGAAATTGAGTTTACCCACAGGGGTTGTAAGGCAAGAGAGGTACATTAGAGTTAAGTTGTGAATCCATGTTATATTACCATGATTAGGACTTCATTTTGAGGGCAGCAAAGAGCCAAGAGAGGTTTTTTTTTTTTTTTTTTAATTGGGTAAGGGTATGCTTAGGTTCATTTGTTTTTGGAAAAAAAAAAATAGACTCTAGAGGGTGAAGAGACTGACAGCCCAATCTATAAGAATTAAAAGATGGTGGGCTGCATTTTTCATGCTCCTTTCTTTTCACACACAACTTTTTGAAAGCCTTATATATAGTCACAGACAGACAGTCTGTCTTGGCATCCCGGTAACACTTGACTTCACTGTGAAAATTGTGCTCAGGATTACCAAAGACTTCCACGTTCTCAAATCCAGTTGACACTTCTCTGATCTCATCCTGCTTGACGTCTTGACCACATTCTAGGTATTTAATCTTTTCTATCTTTTTAGTTTTTTATTTTTAATTTTTGTAGTTTATATACATATATGTATTAAACCACAAAATGTATATGTAATATATATAAATCACAAAAGTTAAAAATATTTTTATATAACATATAAATTATGTTGTATATTATATATAATATAGTAGGCATTTGATAGTAGGTTTATATATTTATGGGGTACATGAGATGTTTTGATACAGGCATGCCATGTGAAATAATCACATCATGAAGAATGGTATATCCATCTTTTCAAGTGCTTCTCCTTTGTGTTACAAACAATCCATTTACACTGTTTTCATTCTTTTAAAATGTACAATTATGTTATTGTTGACTATAGTCACTGTTTTGCTATCAAATAATAGGTTCTGTTCATTCTAATTTTTGTGTTTTTTTTGACCCATTAACCATCCCCACCTTCCCTCAAGTCCCCCACTACCCTTTTAGCCTGTGGTAACCTTCCTTCTACACTCTATCTCCATAAACTCAATTGTTTTGATTTTTAGATCCCACAAATAAGTGAGAACATGCAATGTTTGTGTTTCTGTGCTTGGCTTATTTGACTTGACATAATGATCTCCAGTTTCATCCATGTTGTTGCAAATGACTCATTCTTCTTTATGGCTGAATAATATTCCATTGTGTATAACTACCACGTTTTCTTTATGCATTCATCTGTTGGTGAATGGATACTATTCCAGTGTTTACTATTGTAAACACTGCTACATACAAACGTAGGTATCTCTTCAATATACTGATTTTCCTTCTTTTGGATATATACCCAGGAGTAGGATTGCTGGATGATATGGTAGCTTCATTTTTAGTTTTTCAAGGAACTTCCAAACTGTTCTTCATAGTTATTTTACTAATTTACGTTCTCACCCACAGCGTAGGATGGTTCCCTTTTCTCCACAGCTTCGCCAGCATTTGCTATTCCCTGTCTTTTGGATATAAGTCATTTTACCTGGGGTAAGATGATATCTCATTGTAGTTTTGATTTGCATTGCTCCGGTGTTCAGTGATGTTGAGCACCTTTTCATATGCCTGTTTGCCGTTTGTATGTCTTCTTTTGAGAAATGGTTATTCAAATCTTTTGCCCATTTTCTGATTATTAGATAATGAGATATTTTCCTATAGAGTTGTTTGCAGCTCCATATATATCCTGGTTATTCTTGCCAGATGCGTAATTTGCAAATATTTTCTGCAAATATTCCGTAGGTTGTCTCTTCACTTCGTTGATTGTATCCTTTGCTATACAGAAGCTTTTTAACTTGATATTATCCCATGTGTCCATTTCTGCTTTGGTTGCCTGTAGAGTATTACTTAATAAGTTTTCGCCCAGGCCAGTGTTCTGGCTAAAACCTCAGTGTTTCTTGTAGTAGGTTCATAGTTTAAGTTTTTTTTTTTTATAGTTTAAGGTTTTAGATTTAAGTCTTTGATTCATTTTGCTTTGATTTGTGATATGGTGAGAGATGGGAGTCTAGTTTCCTTCTTCGGCATATGGATATCCGGTTTTCCCAGCACAGGTTGTTGAAGAAGTTGTCTTTTCCCAGTGTATGTTTTTGGTACCTTTGTGGAAACCGAATTCACTGTATGCGTGGGATTTGTTTTTTGGTTCTCTATTTGTTATCATTGGTTTATGTGTCTGTTTTTATGCCAGTGCCTGCTGTTTTTTTACTACAGCTCTCTAATATAATTTTAAAGTCAGGAAATGTGATTTTTCCAGTTTTGTTCTTTTTGCTTACAATAGCATTGGCTATTATGGGTCTTTTTTGGTTACATATAAATTTTAGGGTTTTTTTTTTCTATTTCTGTGAAGAATGTCATTGGTGTTTTGATAGGGATTACATTGAATCTATAGCTTGCTTTGGGTAGTATGGACATTTTAACAAAATTGCTCCTTCCAATCCATCAACATGGAATATTTTTCCTTTTTTTGGTGTTCTCTTGAATTTCTTTCATCATTGTTTTATAGTTTTCATTATAATCTTTCACTTCTTTGGTTAATTCCTAGGTATTTAATTTTATGTGTAACTATTTTAAATGGGGTTACTTAATTTTTTTTTTCAGATTATTCACTGTTGGCATATAAAAATGCTACTAATTTTTATATATTGATTTTGTATCCTGCAACTTGACTAAATTTATCACTTCTAATAGTTTTTGGGTGGAGTCTGGGTTTTTTCAAATATAAGATCATATTGTCTGCAAACAAAAATAATTCGACTTCTTCCATTTGGATGCCCTTTATATCTTTTTTTTTGTCTGATTGCTCTAGTGAGGACTCATTGTACTATGTTGAATAACAGTGGTGAAAGTGGGCATCCTTGTGTTCCAAATCTTAGAGGAAAGGCTTTCAGTTCTCCCCATTCAGTAAAAGAGCTACAGGTCTGCTGTATATGGCTTTTATTATGTTGAGGTATGTTCCTATACCCAGCTTTTTGAGAGTTGTTATCATGAAAGGATGTTGAATTTTATGAAATGCCTTTTCAGCATCAATTGAAACGATCATATGGTTTTCATCCTTCATTCTGTTGATATAATATATCACATTGATTTGTGTATGTTGAACCATCCTTGCATCCCAGGGATAAATTCCATTTGGTCATGATGAATGATCTAATATGTTAGTGAATTTGGTTGGATAATGTTGATGCTTTTTGAATCAATATTTATCAGCGATAGCGGCCTGTAGTTTTCTTTCTTTTTTCTTTTCTTTTTTTTCTTTTTGATGTGTCTTTGTCTGATTTTGATATCAGAGTAATACTGGTCTTGTAGAATGAGTTTGTAAGTAGTCACTTCTCTATTTTTTGGAATAGTTTGAGGAGGATTGGTAAAATTCAGCAGTGAAGCCGTTAGTCTTGAGCTTTTCTTTACTGGGAGACTTTTTATTATAGCTTCAATATTGTTACTTGTTATTGGTCTGTTCAGGTTTTAGATTTCTTCCTGATTCAATCTTGATTGGTTGTAGATATCTAGGAATTTGCCCATTTCTTCTAGATTTTTTGATTTATTGGTATATAGTTGCTTATACTATTCACAAATGATACTAGAATCAAATTCTTTGAATTTCTGTAATGTCTCCTTTTTCATTTTTGATTTTATTTATTCGTATCTTTTTTTTTTTTTAGGTTACCTAAAGGTTTGTCAATTTTGTTTAACTTTAAAAAACAACCTTTTGTTTCATTGATGTTTTATATTATTTTTTCATTTCAGTTTTATTTATTTCTTTGCTTAATCTTTATTCTTTTCTTCTAATTTTGGGTTTGGTTTGGTCGTGCTTTTCTAGTTCTTTAAGATGCATTGTTAGATTATTTATGTGGCGTTCTTCCTCCTTTTTGATGTGTAGGCACTTGTAGCTATAAACTTGCCTTTGAGTACTGCTTTTACTGTATCCCATAGGTTTTGGTATGTTGTGTTTCCATTATCATTTGTGTCAAGAAATTTTTCAATTTTCTTCTTAATTTCTTCACTGGTTGTTTAGGAGCATATTGTTTAATTTTCATGTATTTTCATAGTTTTCAAAATTCTTCTTGTTATTGATTTCCGGTTTTATTCTGTTGGACGTGGTCAGAGAAGATGCCGATATTATCTCAGTTTTTTTGAATGTTTGAAGACTTGTTTTAAAACCTAACATATGAGCTATCCTTGAGAAGGATCCACGTGCTGAGGAAAAGAATGCGCATTCTGCAGCCATTGGATGGAATGTTCTGTAAATATCTATTAGATCCTTTTGGTCTGTAGTGCAGGTTAAGTCTAATATTTCTTTGTTGATTTTCCGTCTGGAAGGTCTATCCAGTGTTAAAAGTAGGGTGTTGAAGTCTTCAGTGATTATTGTATTGTCGCCTGTAATTTTTTTTTCTAGATTTGGAAAGTTCTCTGTTATTAACCCTTTGAATAAACTTGCAACCCCCATTTCTTTCTCTAGCTCCTCTTTAAGACCAACAACTCTTAAGAATTGCCCTTTTGAGGTTATCTTCTAGATCCTGTAGACATGCTTCATTGTTTATTCCTTTTTCTTTTGTCTCCTCTGACTGTATTTTCAAATAGCTTGTCTTCAAGCTCACTGTTCTTTCTTCTGCCTCATCAATTCTGCTATTAATGGACTTTGCTGTCTTCTTCAGTATGCCAACTGCATTTTTTCAGCTGCATAATTTCTGCTTTATTCTTTTAAATTATTTCAGTCTCTTTGTTAAATATATCTGACAGAATTCTACATTTCTTTTCTGTGTTGCCTTGAATTTTTTTGAGTTTTCTCAAAACTGCGATTTTGAATTCTCTGTCTGAAAGGTCATGTATCTCTATTTCTTCAGGATGAGTCCCTGGTGCCTTATTTAGCTCGTTTGGTGAGGTCTTTTTTTTTTCCTGGAATGTCTTGATCCTTACAGGTGTTCATCTGTGTCTGGGCTTTAAAGAGTTAAGTCTTTCCCATCTTTCTTGGGAAGGCTTTCCAGATATTTGAAGAGGCTTGAGTGTTGTGATCTAAGCTGTACCTGCTTTAGGGGGGCACTCTAAGTCCAGTAACACTATAGTTCCTGCAGACTCATAGGTACTGCCTTTGTGGTCTTGGACAAGATCCAGGAGAATTATCTGGATTATCAGGCAGAGCCTCTAGTTCTCTTCCCTTACTTTCTCCCAAACAGAGTTTCTCTTCTGAGTCACCTAAAGTTGGGGGTGGAGTGACACAACCATCCGTGTGGCCACCACCCTGTGACTGCACTGGGTCAGACCTGAAGCCAGCACAGTACTGGGTCTCACCCAAGGCCTGCTGTAACCACATCCTGGCTACTGCCTATGTTTGTTCAATAACCTGGGGCTTAACAATCAGCAGGTGGCAAAGCCAGCCAGGCCTGTGTCCTTCCCTTCAGGGTGATGAGGTTCCCCAGGTTCCAGGTAGATCCAGAGGTGTCATCCTGAAGTCAGGGACTAGAGTCAAAAACCTTAAACATCTACCTGGTGTTCTGTTGTACTGCAGATGAGCTGACACTCAAACCGCAAGATGCAGTCATTCCCACTCTTCTGTTCCCTTTCCAAAATCAGAGAAGCCTCATGCTGTAGCTACCACCATTCCAAGCCACAAGGAGTATTGCGAGACTGTTGCCGATGTTCCCTTAAGGCCCCAGGTCTCTCAACTCAGCTGGTGGTAAATGCTGCCTGGCCTGGGACTTCACCTTTCAGGGCACTGGGCTTCCTTCTGATCCAGGACGGGTCCAGAAATGCCACTCAAGAGTCAAGTTCCAGAACTGGGGACACCAATAGCTCTGTGAGTATTCTACCCCCCTGTGGCTATGTTAGTACCTAAGGTGCAAGAAAAAGTTCCCTTTACTTTTCCCTCTGCTTTCCTCAAGCAGAAGGAGTGTCGGCCTGTGGCCACCACAGCTGGGAAGGTGCTGAATCTCCCCTGAAGCGAACAAGTCTCAGAGGCTCACCAAGGGCCTCGACATAGTACCTGGGTATCGCTGCTGGTTATTCAGGGCCCAAGGGCTCTTCAGCTGGCAGGTGATAAATCCTGGCAGGACTGGGTCCTTTCCTTCAAAGCAGTGGGTTCCCTTCTAACCCAGGATGTGTCTAGAAATGTCATTGGGAGTTGGGAGCTAGTGCCTGGAATGCGGGGTCGAGGAGCCTCACAACTCTGGCTGGTGCCCTATCCTGCTGTGGCTGAGCTGGTATCCAAGATGCAAGATGAAGACCTCCCCACTCTTCCCCCTCCTCTTCTCAAGTGGAAGGAAGGGGTCTCCTTTAGAGCTGTGGGCTGTGCAGCCTGGGTTTAGGGGAGTGGTGATGCTAGCACTCCCTTAGCCGCTCCAGCTGATGTCTGTAGATTGTATGCCTCTACCAAGTCCACTGTGTCTCTGGGCCTCGTTCAGCCCTAGGACTCACCTAAGAGTCGCAGTCCTCATGGCCTAGTCTGCCTTTCAAGTTTGCTTAGAGACACGGTGCGTTAGCCCTCAGTGGCGAGATTTGCAGGATCTCAAGTTTGGACTGTTGGCATGGATGATTTCCCTCCGGCTAGGGCTGGTTTCAATGCCGCCTCCACGGGTGAGCGTCAGCTGATCAGTTTTCCTTTCTGCTGTAGCAGGACAGCTGAGTTTCATGCCTTACAATGGCAGTGCTTTCCTTCCTCCAGCACCCAGATGCGCCCTTTGTACCACGCAGGAGGGTGGAGGAGGGGTGGCATTTGTGATTCAAGACTGTTTTTGTGTCTCTTCCATGCCTCTTTTCAGAGATACGAAGTTAAAACCAGGTACTATAGATGCTCACCTGAGTTTTAGTTCTTATGAAGTTGTTTCTTCTGTGTGGATAGTTGGTAAATTGGTTTTCTTGCACGGAGGATGAACAGTGCAGCCTTCTTTTCCACCACCTTGCTCCGCCTCCTCCATTCCCATCTTAACACACTCTCTGCCTCTGTGACAGCATTGTTCATTTGGTGTCTCACTGGGTTGCTTTTCTAGTCATCTTGGCCAGCTCTTCTCTCATGCTCTAACTTTAGAGTGTTCAGGTTACCCAAGGATCAATCTTAGGCTCTTACTCTTCTTTTTCTAATCTACTCTATCTTGGAAACACATTAAAATAACTTGGGGATTTTCCTTATAGACATGTTCCAACCACCACATGAAGAAGGAATGATAGAATCAGAATATCCATATTTTGTATAACCTCTAATGAAATAAAGGTTCTAGGCGGTGATCCTCAGTGACTGCTATAATCTTTAGGTGAAAAACTAATAGAGAACTTTGTAGGGAATGAATCAGTGACAACACCTGTATCCACTGATCAATATTAACCTCACAAAAAGAGATGGGTAGGTATTATAGAAGTCTTCACTTACTGTTGTAGACAGATTCTGTTGTCGAAACTTCAATTTTAAGCAAAATGGTAACAACCAATGTTACCATAGGGTAATAGATTTAAACAAAAGTTCAAGTCCCTATGGCATATTTCTGGTCACAAAAACATCACTAAACTTCTAAATAAAGACCCAACACAATTTTAATCTTGAACATTGAAATAAATGTGAACTATGTATACAATTAAGAATGATTAATAAAAACAAAATAATTATTTACCCAATTTTTGGTGAATCAGTGAGTCACGGCAGTCACGTGGTGGTTGGTGAAATTGAGGAATAAATATCAGCAAAGTGAAAATTGTAAGGATTACCCTTTACTGCTGCGTGGTTCAAAACCAGTCATGAATCTGATGGACTTGCTGAGTGATTTCATACTGCATTGTTTATTTGTTGTGCATTTGTATGATTGTCTAATTTATGAATTTTTACTTGACAATAATTCATATTCTTTCATTTTCCAACCTGCTTATTCCAGTCCAGGGGTGCAGGTGGCCAAAACTTACCGTGGCAGCTCAGGGTGCAAGACAGGAACCAGCACGGGACAGAATGCCGTTTCATCCCAGGGTGCACTCACACACACCCACACTCAGACTGGGACGATGTCGACACACCACTTCAGCTAGCATGCACATCTTTATGATGTGGAAAGCCAAGGTACCTGTAGACAACTCATGCAGACATGGGAGAAACATGAAAACTCCACACAGACTATGGCTGTGGCCAGGAATTGATATTTTATTCCCTTCTATAACGAAAGACATTGAACGAAATGCTGACATTCTAGAACTTGCTATATGTGCTTCCCGATGCAAGTGCATCGTACCTCACTGGAAGTATTCCTGCCAAAAAATCTTTCTGAAGCCCATCAAGCTCTAGATCTTATTATCATATCAGTTTACTAGAAAGAAAGGAAAGAGAAAAACATGTTAAATGACTCCATGGGGATGTAATCAACAAAATTCAGAGTGTGGGAAACTATTAAATTACAAGGGCAAAAAGAGCAAGGGGTAATGGATAGAACAAAAGCGATTTAAGAGACGTATCCATTGAGAGCCACAGTTAGCCTTGTTTGGATCCTCATTTGAACAAATCAACTGTAAAACAGCAACAGCAAAAGAGAAAATGAGGAAAATTTGAGCACTGACTGGCTATATGGTAATATTAAAAAATTACAACTTTTTTTTGGTATAAAGATTTATTTTAGAGCTACCTACTAAAAATTTGTGAATGATTTGATATGTCTGAGATTTGCTTCAAAATAAGCCAGGGTCAGGATGGTGGGAGGAGAGAAGCAGAGGGTAGGTTGGTGAGGTAGAGATGAAATAAGATTGCTTCTAAGTTGGTAATTATTGAAGTCGACTGATGGATACATGATATTCATGATACTATTTTATCTGTTGCATGTTGAGAATTTTTTGTAATAAAAAGTTGTTAAAGTGCTTGGAGAGCTTTAAAAAACATGTGGATGCTAACCCCCTTCCCTCACAGAGATTTGATTTATTGGTCTGGGATAGGGAATCAATTTTTTTAAAGTGTCCCTGGGGACCCTAATGTGCAACCAGGGTTGAGAACTGCTGCTTTATTTTATGTCCCTAGATGATCTCATTTACTGCTTTAAAACCATTAATATGCTGACAGCTCCCAGGTTTATGTCTCTAGCGCTGACCTTTCCCTGGATCTCTGGGCTTGTATATTCCTTTGCATACGTGACATCGTTACTGGGAGGTCAGATAGGCATCTCAACCTGAACATGGCAAAGACAGAACTCTTTGTTTTCAACCCCAAACCTGTTTCTCTCCCAGTGTTTTCTGTTGTTTTCTATCTCAACAAAAGGAACTACCGTCCACTCAGTTACAGGTGGTCAATAAATGCTAATTCTGATAAAAAGAAAGTTTTAAAAAAATGAATGTTTTATTTGCTGATCCAAAGGTCTTTATCTTGTGTGGCTCAACTGATAACCAGAGCAAATATGCAGCATTCTCTGAGATATGAGAATTTCTTTGATTTACTCTTTAGCTCTCAACCCTCCAGAATCCTAACATTTGGAGCTAGTGATTAAATTTGAAAGATACTAAGTTCTTATTTAGGTTTTTCTACCAAAATATTTGGAGGAGATGGGATGAAGGAAAGGACGATGCATGTGATTGTTTTGTCAGATGTGTTGAACCTCAACTGACATTGTGTTTATTAGTGACCTTGTACATATTGAATAGTTACCATGGCTTTATTTTATCTGTGTGAAACTATTTCTCTCTCTTTCCTTCTTTCTCTCTCTCTCTCTCTCTCTCTTCCCCTGCCACCCCCCAGAGGCCCATAGACAAATAGACCAATATACAAATAGTGCAACCCCTTTTCAAGTTATTAAATGAAACGTACAACTGCAGGGAAATCTGCTTTTAGTGTTTATAAACTGAGTCTAAAATCAGGACGTTTGTGAACATATATTCAATGACAATTGTTTGAAAAGCAGTGACCTTATTTGAATTATAGAGAACTTTTTGCTTTAAACTTTTAAAGAATACTTTTTAAAGTATATGGCTTTACTCTAAGTTCCTATAGTAAAACATACTAGGCTAAATTAACAGATGTATCCAAAATACCTAAACACATTTGGGTATTCCAAATATCTAAACACATTCTTCTAATTTATCATATTTTGACAAGGAAAATGCCAAAATTAATCACGCAACCTAAATTAAATAGTTGTTCTATGATGATCTTGTTACATGCGGCACTTACCTTTCCACTGGATGGTGCTCTAAGACCAATAATATGCTGCTGTATTCATGAGCAGTAAATTGTTAGGCAATGTGCCAATAAAATTAGAACTCGCACTAAAAAATATTGTAGAAAGTAATTTGTTTTTCCTGTGTGAGAGACGATTTGACTATATAAGACAAGGCAGGAAGCCTTTACAGTTTCATGCAATTTGATTTGATTTAGTAAGTTTCTGTCAGTTTAAGTCGTAAATAATAGTATTTTAAAAAACCATGAAAATCTGATTAATGGTTCTACTTGATTTAGAATTATGTATGTCTGATTTCAGCTTTCATTAATTGGCTGTGATTTCTATTTAGCCTTCCTAATTTTTCCATTGTGCATTTCCTAGTTTTCTACAGTGTATTCGGTACAATCCCAGAACATCAATAAGCTTGAATATTTTCTAGCTTTGGTACATTTGTTCTTAAAGAGCAGTGATTGGTTTTGATTGAAGTGGAATGTAGTGGTAAGTGAATATAATGCATATCTGGCAAATTCGATCTGTATGTTGGCAAAGATTGTATTCTGATTTGAGAGCCTTGCATCTGTGAACAAGTAATGGTCTCCATATATGCCTTGTAAGTCACTGGCAGATGGGAAAGCATTAAGGGAGAAATTGTTTTTAGTTACGGAGAAGAAACTGTGGTACTTGATGGAGAGACTGGAATGATACCAAATGTAAGCAGACTCTAAAGAGGTCTCTGGGCTAAGATAGGAGTAGCGCTCTCAGCAGGCAAGATCAAATCACTGACTTGATTTTGCACCGTGTGGCAAATATTTTTCCTTTCTAATTCAAAACACACTGCTTCAGAACTTACGGGTCTGAAGATGATGTTGGTTCATTGCTTCTATACTATAAAGTATCAATCTAATGAGAAGAAATAAGCTAACTTGCATGGATATTGGAAATGCTAAGAAACTTATTTTAACATTTTAGTCTTAATCTTCACAAATTAATAGACCAGTGGTTTGGTTCCTAATTTCTTATTTGCAAAGCAGATTTCTAGAATATCTTTAAATGTGTGTGGATAACCAAGTAGACAAAATCCTTACTTTTTCAAGCTTTGCCTAATCCATTTACTTGGAAAAGCAAGAAAATAAAATCTTCAGTTCATTTTAAATATTGAGTGTTCACCGTAATTTGATATACATTTATTTAGGGTTTTGTTCTGTTTTTTCCCCCTATCTTCAGAGCACGACTAAGTTAAAAAAAAAAAATCTGAGACAATAGTTTTCAACCTTCGCTACACATTACATTTCTAGGGAACTTAAAAAAAAAAAAAAAAAAAACACCTCTCCACTTTCAGAGGCCATTTTATTTTTATTTGCTCTGGATTTTGTCCTGAGCCTGTGTATTTTTAAAAGATCCCAGGTAATTCTAATAGGTAAAGCAGGATTGAGAAGCTCTGACCTAAGGCAATAGGTAATGGCAGTATTTTATTTTTAAATCCATTAGTTTAATATCTATTAACTTCACTGTACATTTAAAATTATTTTATTACATTTAGAAATACTTTTTGTTCCGTCATTATATTTGAGAATTTATGTAAACGAATAAATTTCAGGTGCCAGTAAGGTTGTCCAGTACAAGGTTATTTTGTGTTAATCATTCTCTAATTTAATAGTGATAGCATTTTTTTTCCCCTCAGAATCTCAAAGGTTTATTTTTTTTGAAATCCCCTGATCTTTCTGAGGGAATGTTCAACATAATTTGGGGCCATAGTGCTTTAAATGCAAGGAGGGACTACATGATTTGAATGATTTCTAATTTTGGTTCCTGTAAATATGGTAATCTTTGTAACATTTTTAAATCACATTCAGATCTCTGAAAAACATGGCAGTCTTAACCATTGTGAAACAATTTGCTTCCCTCTATATCCCTACTCCCCAGTTGGCCCTTGCCACCTGCTTCTTAAGATTTTGAATATATGAGAAGAAAATAATTTCTTATTAAATAATGACTACGAATTGTGCAATATGAACTTGAGGTGATTCTAAAGCACAGGTGTTTGGATCTAAGAAAAAAAATTCCTCAAAAGAAGAAAAATTAGTGACTTTAATGAGTGATGCTTCAAACTTTCATCAGCTACCACTTAGAATAGAGTGTTAATTCAGAGAGACTTAACATGTACCTGAGTTATAAAGCACTTTTCTTACTGGGTCTTTGAGGACCAAGTGGGCTTTCTTAATGAGAAAACATGTGCATGAAAGGCAGTGGATTTCAGTTTGCTTTTAAACTCTCAGGCATTATGACATTCTTGAAAACTGAGTTCCTTCAGGACTTGTTGACTACCACAATTTGTTGTCTCAGTGTGAGGAGAGTTACGGCAGCAGATTTTTTAATCTGAGAAGCAGTTTGTCAAATTGTAGTTCTGATTCTAAGCAGGAAAATAAATCTATGCTTGAAGGGTTAAAACTGTATTCAGAGAATGAATAGTTGAAGCAAAAGCTAAAAGTCATTGAGAATCCTTTGTTGAGGTATGTCTTGGTAATTCTTAGCTAGTCAGCATCTTTTCTTACTTGCTATCTTACTGAAAACTGATAGGTCTGTTTGGTTTTTTCATGGTATGTGTTTGGTTATCAGAATTCTAACATCTAAGCAAAGGGTGTCCATCTAGTGGTCAGAAAGTCACCCATGTTATCTCCTCCACCATGATGACTGGTCTGCTGTGGACTCTACTCATGGAGGGGCTTTGCCAGGTGCCTTGGGGGAACAGATAGAAATTCAGGTAAAAGGAGAGTTTCTTGCTGCAAGTGGCTTTTTTCCTTCTGATTCACTGTATGTTTTCATGATTTCTACAAAGAGCTTCCCAGAGATGGTTTTCTGTTAAATGGGAGGTAGTGGGAACTCTGCCTTTGGTCAGCGGTAGTCACTTACCAGATGTGCATTGGGTTTAGTCCACTACCGAAGTAGATGCTTCAGTGTGCAGTGCTGGCTCCATTTTCAGAATGAGACATGAAGGCACTTGGAATAATACTCGAGTTGCTTTATGGGGGTGTGTATTTGTCACTTTGCACACTGCCTGTAAAGAAATACTTGAAACCGGGTAATTTGTAAAGAAAAAGAGGTAATTGGCTCACAGTTCTGCAGGTTAGAAGGACACATGCCAGGGGAGGCCTCAGGAAACTTACAATCATGGTGGAAGGTAAAGGGGAAGCAGACACAGCTTTCATGGCTGGAGGAGGAGGAAGAGAGAGAGAGGGTAGGTGCTACGTGCTTTTAAACAACTAGATCTCGTGAGAACTCTGTCATGAGACAGCACTAAGGAGATGGTACTAAACCATTAGAAACTGTCCCCATGACCCAATCACCTCCCACCAGGCCCCACCTCCAACGTTGGGGATTACAATTGAACATGAGACTTGGGTGGGGACACAGAGCCAAACCATATGAGGGTGTGTATTTGCAAACACGTTGTTTTCTAGTTCTGTAGTGATCCATTGTCTGCTATAAATGCCTGCTATGAAGGTGACACTATTATTGTTTGTCCTGGCCATTTTGTAGTACATGGCATAATGGAGTTCAGCGTTGACTCCATTGAGTTGGAAGGTGAATATGGAAGACACAACCAAACTCTCATGCATGACATGATTAAGTAAACATAAACCAGTATTCTTGTCAAAGTTCCAAGAATGTGATTTCAACCTATTTGATTTCAAATGAGTTAATGAATTGCCTTGAAACATTGAAGGCACTGGAAGCTTAAAAGGAGTTGACTCAGTGTTTGAGCAAGTGGACTTCTGGTTCTTTGTAACAGTGTATATGTTGTGAAGATACTTATAGGCCTATATAGAAAAAAGACCATGAGGAAGAAGCATACTTTTCGGATTGTAGGTGATTTATGGAAAGGATGTCTAATTTCTAGAATTAAAAAAAAAAATTCCCAACATTATTTTTAAATTTCACTGTTGTTTTTTTTTTAATTTGTTGCTTGCTCTTATAGTTGTCGTAGATATCTTAGTGCATGGCTGTTTATTTTTTGTTTTAAATGTAGCTTATTTTTATGAGAGATATGAAGGTTGTTTTACTTGAAATTGGTATAAAAATTTATCTTAATTGTCTGAAAGCTTGCCGAGTGTCACAAATGCTACACTTTGTGTCTTGACACAGTATACTTTTGAAAACATTAATGTTGAAAGATTAATATTAAAATAAATATAAAATAGTTAATATATATTATGTTTTAATAGCTATCTTAAATATCCATTAAAAATAACTTTTCAAGTTATAATCTTATTCATTTGGCGAAATTCCTAAATTTAGGTTACTTTACGATTGTTTATCTTGGTCTTGTATATTTCCATAATGTGTCAAATTTAGTTGTACTTGTTCAACTATTTACCAAAACTGGTACAAGTTAGCAATCAAGCTTTTAATGCAAAAAAATCATATATCATTTTGGGACTTGCACAGCTGTTCACAAACTGCTTAAGCTATGTTCTTGATCTTTATCTTGTCAAAACTTCTTAATGGAAGCAAGGCTGGGAGTTTAATTTCCTGCTGTTCGCTAGTACATCATCTCATCCCCTTTTTTGTTTTATGTGTGTGAATTTTGTTCTTTCTCCTCTCTAATACTTGATTTATAATAGATGTGTATGTACAGGTAACACATCTGCAGGATAAATCACTACAATAAAAACACTTTATTTTTTGGCAGAGTAAAAATAACATTGATATTATAAATTGTATAGTAGATAAGAGTTCTTCTTAGATCGGTGAGGAAATTACAATGTAATTGCCAGAGTGTCATAAATAACATATCACATTCTGAGAGTTGAGTGTAAAAATGCCTGTAAATTTACTAACAGGACATTTCTGAGAATTGAGGAATCAAACGGCATCTCTGGTGTGAATATATGGGGCACTTTTTTATGAGTAAGATTGAAGCTTACCTGACAGTGATCTATAGCTAACACTTAAAACGAGATGTATATTGAGTACCTACTATGTGCAGGGTATTAATAGTAGTTATAATTGGGCTTCTCTTTCTTCCTTAGAAAATTTGTTCACTTTAGGTAATGACTTTATGATTTAAATTGACAAGAATACATAATTTGTGTAAAAAGCTGTTTTTTCTTCAATATGTAATTCTTTTTCTATTCTTAATTTTTCTAATGATAAAAAACCAAAAAATATTCATAGTACACGCAGACACATGCAGAATCAGAAACAAAATTACTCACTGTTCAGTCATTTCTAGTCCCCCTGTGGTAGCATTCTAGTGTATGGAGTCTGCTTGCCTTCTCTAGTGCCCCCAAAGCCTTGTCTGTACCTTCAGGTATGGATAAGTTCAGCGGCTTTGCCTGTTGACTGCAGTTACTGCTTTTATGTACTCAGGGACTCATCATTAGACAATTGTGACATGGTAATTGCCCCATAAACTGCATACCTCGACCATACCTCGGCTTTCTGTTGAAACTGCTCTCTGTAACCCTAATGTGACAGACAAGCAGTCCAAACCAACGCCATCTTGGCCCCTGCGACTTGTAATAAGTAACTAAGGTCTGTAATTTCCACCCTACCCAGACAGTGTGTAAACTCACGCTTATCTTGACTTCTGTGAACCACTTAAGTAATAATCGGAATGTCCGAAGTCCCCTGGCCCTCGGAATGTCCAAAGCCCCTCACCCTTACCCCCACCCAGGAGGTGGTTTATGGAATGTCCAAAGTCCACTGGCCCTCGGAATGTCTGAAGCCCCTCACCCCCTCACCCCCGCCCAGGAGGTGGTTTATGGGCATAAAAGGTCCTAACACCCTCCTTTCGGGGCCAGGGGTTAGAGAGACGGGAGCCAGCGATAAAGACCTTGTAATTTGGCCTAGTCTGCGTCTCAGTGGTGATTTCGTGCTCTGTTACAACACTGTGAGTTCTTTCTTACAGCTTTGTCTGTGTTTCTCTTCTGTTTTATAGTGAAAGTCAAGCAAGTCGTTTAGTTTTCTGATACTCCAGGTTTTTGTAAGCCCACTCAGAGGCTTGGCCTACATCACTGATTCGATTAAGATTTATAGAGATCTGATGGCTTTTTGTTGGTTAATGAGGTAGACTTTTTTTCCAGTGGCTAAACTATCTTAAGTCAGTTTCTCGGATTTTAAGTCATTCTTTTTACGAGAAGATTAAAATCAGGTAATCTTGAGAACTGCGTAGGTTTATTCAAATGTCATTTATATTAGAATCATAGAATCTCAGATACTTCAGCTTCCTTTTACAGCACCCATGCAGGTAGAAAAAAGCTTAAGAGGATTGAATGCTTTAAAGCTCTTTGACCCAGCTGTAGGTTTTCAGGATTATTTTTACATTTTTATGGCAGCTTTCTAAGTGAATTTTGTGCTGAGCTGGTCTGAGATGGCTAATTGAGTAGTCTTGCAAATATGGGGATACATTGGGAGTTGTTATTGTTAAAAATGTGATGCCTTGGTTTAAACAGGATATGTGGGAGATCGACTTTATTTAAATGCATCTGGTTGACTGGTCTCATTATCATTTCGAGTCTCTTGCAATAGAGAAATCTCTTCTACATTTTTGTGTTTGGACATTTCCCCTCGCCCACCTTAAATGTTCCTGTTCTCTTCCTTAGGATGTGGTCTACTGATGGATATTGTGATAGAAAAGGAGGAAAAAGGTGACACTTTTGTGGACTGCATGGATGTGGATATTAAAATCTCAGGCATAAGATTTGTTCAGCATGGTGTTGTAGAAGGAATCTTAAGTAAGTGTCTGACTGTTTGGTGTATTCACTCATTCTAGGCTTTGAAGGAAAACTTACTTTCTGTGGAAGACGAAATTTAATGAAATGCCAGTGTTGAGTACAGGAATACCTTGTTTTATTGTGCTTCGTAAATATTGTATGTTTTTTACGTGGAAGGTTTGTGGTAACCCTGCGTTGAGCAAGTCTACTTAGCCCCATTTTTTCAACAACAGGTGTTCACTTTTTGCCTTTGTGTCACATTTTGGTAATTCTCACAGTATCTCAGACATTTTTATTGTTACTATATCTGTTATGCTGATCTCTGGCCAGTGGTCTTTGATATCATCACTGTAATTATTTTGGAGTGACGTGAACGGCGTCACCATAGAAGATGGCGAACTTGTGTGTGTTCTGAGTGTTCCAGCAATCGGCCATGCTCCCATCTCTCTCCCTCTTCTTGGACTTCCCTTTTTCTGAGACACAGCAATATTGAAAGTAGACCAGTTAATAACCCTACAATGGCATCTGTGTGTTCAAGTGAAAGGAAGAGTTGCCTGTCTCTCACATTAAACAAAGTCTAGAAATGATTAAGCCAGTGAGAAAGGCACATCAAAAGCCAAATACATGACTAAGAAAGCAAAACAACCTTATTACTAATATGGAGAACGTCTTAGTGGTCAAGATACAAGATTAAACCAGCTACAACATTCCCTTAAGCATAAGTCTACACAGCAAGGTCCTAACTCTTTTTAATTCTGTGAAGGCTGAGAGAGATGCGGGAGCTACAGAAGAAAAGTTGGCTAACAGAGGGTGGTTCATGAGGGTTAAGGAAAGAAGCCATCTCTGTAACATAAAAGTGCAAGATGAAGCGGCAGTTTCTATTGTAGAAGCTGCGACAAGCTCTCCAGAAGAGCTAGCTGAAATCACTGATGAAGGTGGCTACACTAAATAGCATATTTTCCAACGTGGTTGTCTGTATTCTTTGTTTTCAATTTAGCACTAGACTGAAACTAGCTGTCTTAACATTGCCGTAGTATTTGTTTCCTAGGATCAGTGTCTTCTTTCTTGGATAATATCCTTTTTTTCCCAAGATACTGAGCAAAGTTGCTCTCTGATATTCTTTTGTAGTAATGAAAAGTGCTTTTGCATTTCGGAGGTCAAGTTATTCTTTTTTAAGAATGTTGCTTTTAGATTTTAGAAAATAAAATAGTCATGGTTTTGTGTTTAATGGATTTCCAATTCAAGTTTAAATGGTAGCTATTAAATGTTTAGACTGTATCTAGTGTCAGCCCCAGGCTGTCCCTAATACTGGAAAAGGTACATTACTTCTTAAAGCAGTCAGCTGTATGTTTGTTTTCTTTCTTTCTCTTTCCCTTCCCTTTGCACTTTTTCCTTTTTCCTTTCCTTTCCCTCCCTTCCCCTCCCCTCCATTCTGGGGTACATGTGCAGATTGTGCAGGTTTGTTACATAAGTACACACGTGCCATGGTAGTGGTTTGCTGCATCCATCACCCCGTCAGCTGTATGTTTTCATCACAGGCACTCACCGTAACGATACTCCATCAGAAAACTGCTGCCGTGTAAAGTTGCACGAGGCACAGCACACACATCAGTAGAATTTTTAATGAAGAACTTGGATTTACATGGTGACAAGATATGATGAGCTCTCGTCTTTTTGGGAAATAGTTTAAGTTGTAAATAAATATATAAAATATGAGACTAAGATGTAAGTGCATACTCCTTTCTTCAAAGAAGTTTAGACACTTACATCTACTAAGTCCTTCAAGCTCAATTGTACAAGGATCTTATGTAGCTTTTCAAAACATAGATTAGTAAGAAAAATAATAAATCTCATAATTTATGGTATTTCGAAGAATTTTAGACCCTTAAAATTATAACTTTAAACAATTTTGTAACAGTCAAAGCTCAGTTGCTTTTATTTAATTACTTTTTATTTTGAGATAATTATAGATTTACCACTGTTGTAAGAAATAACACAGAGAGATCTTATATGTGTGCTCTTTGCCAGTTTGCCCCAGGGGTGGCATCTTATGAAACCACGGTATCGTAGCACAGCCAGAGCGCTGACATTCAGTCAGGCTGAAGAGCATGTCCATCACCACAGTGATTCCTCCTGTTGCCCTGTTATAACCAGCCACAGCCACTTACTTCCCTGTCCCACCAGTCTCTTCCTTAACTGTTGGCAAACCTTAATCTGTTTTCCATTTCTCTTATTTCATCATTTCAAAAAGGTTTTAAAAATGAAATCACATTCCTTTTGGGATATGACCTTGTGGGATTGGCTTTTTTCACTTAGCACAATTCTCTGGAGCCTCATCCCAGTTGCTGTATGTACCAGTAATTTGTTCCTTTTTATTGTTGGGTAGTAGTCCAGTGTGGTGGTGTTCTACAGTTTGTTTATTCACCTGTTGGAGGACATCTAGATTATCTATTTCTTAGGGGTAAATGCCCAGGAATACAATTGTAGGTCCTATGATAGTTGCATGTTTAGTTTTTTAAAGAAACTGCCGGACAGTTTTCCAGAGTGGTTGTACTGTTGAGTGATCCAGTTTCTTCATATCCTGAAAGCATTTGGTGTTCTCACTATTTTTTGTTTTAGCCATTCTGATTGGTGTGTAGTACTATCTCACTGTGGTTTTAATTATCATTTCTGTAGTGGTTAATCATATTGAACATTTTTTCATATGCTTATTTGCCATTCTTCTATCAGCTGTTTATGACTTTTGTCTATTTTCTAATTAGATTGTTTGTCCTTTTTTGCTGTAGTTTTGAGAGTTCTATATGTATTCCAGATACTAGTCCTTTGTCAAGTATGTGGTTTGTGCATACTTTTTGCTGCGCTGAAGCCAATCTTTTTATCTTCTTTATATGGGCTTTTACAGAGCAAAGTTTTTGTTTTTGATGAAGTCTGATTCGTCAATTTTTCCTTTTGTGGATTGAGCTATTTGGTGTTAAGTTTAAGAACTCTTTACCTAGCTGTAGATTTACAAATATTTTTCTCCTATTTTTTTCTAAAATTCTTAGACTTTTACATTTTATATAAAGTTGTGATCCATTTCTTAGTTAATTTTGTTGTAAGATGTGCGGTTTAGGTCAAGGTTCATTTTTTTTTTTAGCTTGTGGCTGTCCAGTTGCTCATTTACCATTTCTTGAAAAGACCGTCCTTCCTCCAATAAAATGGTTTCACATTTTTTTCAAATGTCATTTGGGCATATTTGTATAGATCTGTTTCTGCGTTCTCTGTTCTGTTTCACTGATCTGTGTACCTGTTTCTTCACTAATACTTGTAGCTGTAAGTTACATCTTGAAATCAAATAGAGTGATTTCTTCCACTTGGTGTCTATGAAAGTTTTTAGCTACCCAAGTTCTTTACCTTTCAATATAAATTTTAGAATAATTTTGTCTGTATCCACAAGAAATCATGCTGAGATTTTGATGGGAATTTTAATAAACTCATATATCAGTTTGGGAAGAATTGACATCTTTATTATGTTGAGTCTTCCAATCTCTGAACATATTTCTCTGTTTACTGAAATCTTTGATTTCTTTCATCAGCATTATGTAATCTTCAGCATACAAATGTTGTATGTGTTTTGTATATATTTTCCAACTTTTATTTTAGATTCATGAGGTACATGCGCAGGTTTGTTAAAATGGGTAAATTGTATGTCACTGGGGTTTGGTGTGCAAATGATTTAGCCACTGAGGTCGTGAGCATAGTACCCAATAGGTAGTTTTAAAATCTTTACTCACTTCCCACTCTCCCCGCCCAAACAGGTTCTGTTGTCTGTTGTTCCCATCTTTGTGTCCATGTGTATTGGGTTTTTAGCTCCCATCTATAAGTGAGAACATACTGTATGGTTTTCTGTTCCGGTGTTAATTTGCTTATGATAATGGCCTCCAGCTGCATCCATGTTGCTTCAAGGGACATGACTATTTTATGTCGCGTAGTAGTCTGTGGTGTATATGTACGACATTTTCTTTATCCAGTCCACCCTTGATGGGCATCTAGGTTGATTTCATGATTTCATGTCTTTGCTATTGTGAATAGTGCTGCAATGAACATATGGGTTTGATTTATATTCCTTTGGGTATATACCCAGTAATAGGATTGTTAGGTCAAATGGTAATTGCGTTTTAAGTTCACCGAAAAATCTTGAAACTGCTTTCCGTGGTGATTGAATTAATTTACAGTACTACTAGGAGTGTATAAGCATGCCTTTTTCTGTAACTTCACCAACATCTGTTACTTTTTGATCTTTTAATAATGGCCATTGTGACTGGTGTGAGATGGTATCTCATTGTGGTTTTGATTTGTATTTCTCTAATGATTAGTGATAATGAGCATTTTTTCATATGCTTGTTGGCCATGTGTATATCTTGTTTTCAGAAGTGTCTGTTTATGTCCTTTGCCTATTTTTTAATGGATTTGTTTGGTTTTTGCTTTTTTTTCTTTCTTTCTTATAGATTCTGGCCATTAAACCATTGTCAGATGCATAGCTTGCAAATATTCTCATTCTGTAGGTTGTTCACTCTGCTGATATTTTCTTTTACTGTGCAGAATCTCTTTAGTTTTTCTTCTAGGGTTTTTATGGTTTTAGATCTTACTTTTAAGTCTTTAATCCATTTTCAGTTGATTTTTTTCATACGGCGAAAGGAAGGAGTTCAGTTTCATTCTTTTGCCTGTGGCTAGCCCATTATCCCAGCACCACTTATTGAATAGAGAGTTTTTTCTCCATTGCTTGTTATCATTAGATTGTCATACTGTATTTTTAAGTTCAATGGTCATATGTTCCTTGCTGGTATATAGAAATATAATTGATTTCTATATACTCATCTTGTATCTTGTGACCTTTCTGAATGTTACGTATTAGTTATAGAAGTGTTTTTGTAGATTCCTTCGGATTTCCTATGTAAACAATCATGTTATCTGTAAATAGGAAAAGTTTTTTTTTTTTTTTCTGATTAGTATACTTTTTTTTTTTCTTGCCTTATTGCACTGGCTAGAACTTCAAGCACTATTTTGAATAAAAGTAGTAAGAATAGATATCTTAACCTTATTTTTCATGTTATGGGGAATGTATTTAATATTTCATCACTAAGAATGAGGTCAACTAGGCTTTTTATAGATATTCTTTATCAAGTTGAAGACGTTCTCCTCTATTTCTATTTTTCTGAGAACTTTTATAAGTGACTGTTTACTTTCCTTAATGCTTTTTCTGCCTTTCCTGAGATGATCACCTGATTTTTCTTACAAGAAAAAAGAATAGTTGTGAGTTATACTGGTTGATTTTCAAATTTTGAACCAGCCTTGCCTCAGTGGTATAAATACCACTTGACCATGTGCCGGGAACTCTTGTCCAGCAAGAAGGTTCCAACCTGAGTGGGGAGTGCGTGAGAAGGGAGGAAGACAGAAAGCGGGGTCAGGAGGGTTGAGAAGTCAGTGCTCAACAACTTTATTTTTTAACAGTTCAGTATATATACCTTTTCTAGGCATTCTCTTACATCAGGGCTACAATCAAAGGAAACATCATGTGCTTTAACTTATCAGAAACTACAAAGTAACAATCACCATCTGTGCTCTCAATGTTTATACAGAGTGCTCATAGACATGTTTATGCTACCTCATTGTTTCTAGTGAAGGCCATCCATCTTGCGTTATCTTTTAACCCAGTTCTCCTTTCATCCTACTCATCTGGTCTCGAGTTCCTTCCTTCTGGGGGCTCTGCAGCTGGGCTCAACCTCCTGTATTGTGAAACTCACTTTGCAGGACTTCACACGGGAGGGCTCCCAACAGCCATGGTGGATAATCTTCTTATATTTTGCTGAATTGTACTTGCTAATGATTTGTGAGGAAATTTTACATCTATATTCATAAAGAATATTGGTCTATAGTTTTGTTTTTTTTTAATACTCCTGTTTTTGTCTGGTTTTGGTATCACTAATGCTAGCTTCATAAATGAACTCTGAAGTAATTTTTTCTCTTTTATTTTCTGGAAGAGATTTTGTAGAATTGCTGTTAATTCTTCAAATGTTTGATACATTTCTCCAATGAAACCATCTGGGCCTGGAGATTTATTTTTTGGAATTTTTAAAATTATGAATTCCACTTTCTTAATAGGTAAAGGGCTGTTCAAATGACCTATTTCATATTGAGTAAATTTTGGTTGTTTTTGCTTTTGGCAATATTGAACCATTTCTTCTAAGTTGTCAGATTTGCGTATATTGTTTGTGGTAGTTCCTTATTCTTTTCATGTCAGCAGGGTCTATAGTGATAATCTCTGCTTTGTAATCTATATTGGTAGTTTGTATGTTCTCTTTCTTTTAATAACCAACTCTGTTTCATTGATTTTAAAAAGTTGTTCTGTTTTCAATTTCCTTGGTTTTTGTTGTTTTTATGATTTCATTTCTTGTGCTTGTTTTGGGTTTATTTTGCTTTTTCTGTGTTTTCCACATGAAACCTTACGTTATTGATTTGAGATTTTTCCTCTTTTCTAATGTGCACACTTAATGTTAACAAACTTCCCTCAGCATTACTTTAGCTGTGTTCCACAAATTTTTGTTTTGTATTTTCATTCTTTGACCCATGCAGAAATTAGAAGTGTTAGTTTCTAAGTATTGGGAGTTTTATTGTTATCTTTTTGTTGATTTTTAGTTTGATTTCGTGATTGTAAGAAAACACAGTGTATGATTTCAACTCTTTGAAATTTGTTGAGGTTTGTTTCATGGCCCAGGATATGATCTATCTTGTTACGTGTAATGTGGCCTTATGAAAAGAATGTGTATTCTGCTGTTGTTGGGTATTGCATTCTATAAATGTCAACTAGATCAAATTGGTTGGTGGTATTATTGAGTTTTTCTATATTCTTTCTTACTTTCTGTTTAATAATTCTGTCAGTTTTTGAGAGAAGGTTGCTAAAATCTCTAAGCACAAGTATGGATATGTTTGTCTTTTCAGTTCTGTCAGTTTTTGCTTCACATATCTTGCAGTTCTGTTGTTTCTTGTATGCCCATTTAGGATTCCTATGTGATTTTGGTGAATCAGCATATTTCTCATTATATAATGTTATTGTCTGTCTCTGGTAATTTGCTTTGCTCCAAAGTCTACCTTATCTGTCATTAATATAACCACACTTGCCTTCCCTTGATTAATGTTTTCATGATATATCTTTTTCCACCATTTTACTTTCAACTTACCTCTATTATTCTGTTTAAATTTAGTTGTAGACAGTGTATAATTGAGTCATGTTTTTAATCTACTCTGACAGTCTGTGTCTTTTAATGTCTTTATATTTAGATCGTTTACATTTAATTATTGATGTTTAATCTTTAGTCTGCTATTTTTTTGTTGTTTTCTGTTTGTTCAGCTTTGTATTTCTTGATTTGCTTTTTCCTGAAGCAAAGTGAAGGATGAAAAACTACCTGTTGGGTACAACATCCTGTGGATTACCTGAGCAATTTTCATAATTTCATTTGTTTTTGAGTATATCTGTTTATATAACTATTTTTTTAGTGATTTTTTTTTTTTTTTTAGTGATTGCTCCGGGTATGTATGTGCATAGCGTCACAGTTTACTGGTGTCTTCATTCACCAGTTCAAGTGAAGTAGAGAAACCCTGCTTTTCTTTATATCTTTTTCTTCTTCTTTTTATAATTGTCTTAAACATCTCCTTTATGTACATCTAGAATGACATTAGACCATATTAATATTTTCATTTCAAATTTCAAACATAATTTAAACTCAAGAGGAGAAGGAAAGCCTACTTACTGGTATTTTTGCTTACTTGTGCTCCTTTTTCCTTTCTGATGTTCCAAGATTCCCTCTTTTATCATTTCTCTTTTGTTCAGAGAACTTTCTTAACCCACTTCATTAGAGTAGATCTACTGCTTGCTAATTATCTTAGTTTCCCTTCTTCTTAGAATGTTTTGATTTCTTCATCGTTCCTGAAGAATATCTTTACTGGTTATAGGATTCTGGACTGACAGTTCTTTTCTTTCCACCCTTATTTAATACTGTGCCTCGTTTGTCTGGCTTGTATGGTTTCTGATGCTGTCAATCACAATTTCTCTCCAATGGGTAAGGTGTAAAATTTTTACTGATGCTTTCGATCCTTTTTTGTTTTTGTCTTTAGCTTTCAGTAATTTAATTATAATATATCTTTTCATGGATTTATTTGAGTTTATCTTGTGTGGAGTTTGCTGAGATTCTTCAATCTATAGGCTTATTGTGTCTTATCAAATATGGGAGCTTTTAGTCATTATTGCCTCAGTTACCTCTTTAGCCTCATCTTCTTTCTATTCTCCTTCCATCTTCTTTCTATTCTCCTGGAAGGAGAATATTGGATCTTTTCTTATAGAATATTTTGGATCTTTTCTTATAGAATATTTTCTTTAGGATCTTTTTTATTTATCCTATTTTCTATAGAATCTTTTCTTATGGAATATTGATGACACAAATATTGGATCTTTTCTTATAGTCCAATAGGTTCCTGAAACTCTGTTTAGTTTTATTTTTCAGTATAATTTCTCTCTATTGTTCAGATGGAGTAATATTTATTGTTCTGTCTCCCATGCACTGTTTCTTTCCTCTGTTCTTTTCATTCTGCTGTTGAACTTATCCATTGAGCTCTTTGTTTTAATTATTGTATTCTTCAGTTCTAAAATTTTTATTTTGTGTCATATATATATATATATATATACATAACACACACACACACACACACCATGGAATACTACTTAGAAAATAATGAACTATGAAAAATAGTGAAATAATGTCTTTTGCAGCAACTTAGATCAAACTGGAGGCCATTATTTTACCAGAAGTAACTCAGGAGTGGAAAATTAAATACTACATGTTGTCACTTAAAAGTGGGAGCTAAGCTTTGGGTGTACAAAGGCATACAGACTGGTATAACCAATATTGGAGACTGAGAATAGGCGAGGTTGGAAAAGGTGAAGGATGAAAACTACCTGTTGAGTACAATGTGTACTACTTGGGTGATGGATATTCTAAAATCTCAGACTCCAGCACTATACAATTCATCCTGTAACCAAAAGCACCTGTGCTCTGTACAAGGTTGTTCTTGCACTGCTATAAAGAAATATGTTAGTCTGGTTAGTTTATAGGAAAAGGGGTTTAATTGGCTCATGATTCCGCAGGCTATATAGGAATCATAGTGGCATCTGCTTCTAGGGAGGTCTCAGGAAGCTTAATATTATGGCTGAAGGCAAAGGGGGAGCTGGCATATTATGGCTCCTGGCTGGAACAGGAGCAAGAGAGAGTGGGGGCGCAAGTGCCATACACTTTTAAATGACAAGACCTCACTCACTACCATGAAGACGGCACCAGGCCATGAGGGATCTGCCCGCATGATCCAAACACCTCCCTCCAGGCTCCACCTTCAGCGTTGGGGATTATAATTTAATATGAGATTTAGGCAGGGAAAAATGTATATCCAAAATATATCATTCTGCCTCTGGACCCTTCCAAATCTTGTGTCTCTCTCACATTGCAAAATATGATCATGTTTTCCCAGTAGTCCCCCAAAATCTTAACTTATTCCAGCATTAACTTAAAAGTTTAAGGTTAAAAATCTCATCTGAGTCTCATCTGGACAAGGCAAGTGCTTTCCATATATGAGCCTGTAAAATCAAAAGGAAGTTATATACTTCAAAGTCAGAGTGCAGGTAGAGGCACTGGGTAAACATTCCCATCCCACAAGGGAGGAACCAGCCAAAAGAAAGGAGTTATAGGCTGCATACAGGTTCAAAACCCAGCAGGGCAGTTATGAAATCTTAAAGCTTCAAAGTAATCTTCTTTGACTCCATGTCCCACTTCCAAGTTATACTGGTGGAAGGGGTGAGCTCCTGAGGCCTTGGGCAGCTCTTCCCTGTGGCTTTGCAGAGTTCAGCACCTGCCACTGCTCTCACTGGCTGTTGAGTGCCTGTGGATTTTCCAGGCTCAGGGTGCAAGCTGATGACGGTGGATCTACTATTTTCAGGTCTGGAGTTTGGTCACCCGCTTCTCACGGCTCCACTAGGCAATGCTCCAGTGGAAACTCTGTGTGGGGGTTCCAACCCCCACATTTTCTCTAGGAACTGCCCTGGTAGAGGCTCTCCATGGGGGCTCTTCTTCTACAGAGTGCTTCTGTCTGGACTCCCAGGCTTATCTGTACATCTTCTGAAATCTATGTAGAGGGTGCCAAGCCTCATTCACTCTAGCGCTCTGTGCACTCACCGGCTTAACACCGTGTGGAAGCCACCAAAGGCTATGGTGGTTTACCCACTATAGATTAGTGGCATGAGCAGTGACTCTTTGAGCCACAGCTGGAGCCGGAGCAGCCAGAATGTGGGGAGCATTGTCCTGAGGTTGTGCAGGCTTTAGGAACCTTGCCCTGGCCCCCCAAACAATTTTCCCGTCCTAGGCTTCTGGGCTTGTGATAGGAGGGGCTGCTGTGAAGAGCTCTTAAATGCCTTCAAGACCTTTCCCCAGTGTGTTTGATATTAGCACTTGGATCCCGTTTAGTTACGCAAATATCTAGCAAGTAGTTGTTCCACAGCCTGCATGAATTCTTCTCCCCCCCAAAACTTTTTCTTTCTCTGCCACGTGTCCAGGCTGCAAATTTTCTAAACTTTTATGTTCTGGTCTCCCTTTAAAGCTCCAACTTAAAATCATTCCTTTGCTCTTGCATCTGGGCGTAGATTGTTAGAAGCAGCAGCCAGGCCACTTTTTGAGCACTTTGTGGCTTAGAAATTTCTTCTGCGAGATACCGTAAGTCATCACTCTGTAGTGCAGACTTCCATAGATCCCTAGGGCATGAACGGAATGCAGCCAAGCTCTTTGCCAAGGCATAACACACGTGACCTTTGCCCCAGTTTCCAGTAAGTTCCTCATGTCCCTCTGAGACTGGACTTCATCGTCCATATAACTATCAGCATTTTAGTCACAGCCATTTAACCAGTCTTTTGGAAATTCCGAACTTTCTCTCATATTCCTTTTTCGGAGCCCTCCATACTTTTTCTAACCTCTGCCTATTACTAACTTCCAAAGCTCCACATTATTGGGTGTCTTTATAGCAATGTCTCACTCCTCAGTACCAATTATCTGTGTTAGGCCGTTCTTACATTGCTATAATTAAATACCCCGAGACTGGGTAATTTAAACAGAAAAGAGGTTTAATTGGCTCATGGTTCTCCACTCTTTAGAGGAAGCGTGATGCTGGCATTTGCTCAGCTTCTAGGGAGGCCTCAGGGAGCTTATAATCATGGTGGAAGGCAAAGAGGGAGCAGGTACCTCACATGGCAAAATAAGGAACAAGTGAAGGGGGGTTGGAGGAGCACACACTTAAATGACCACATCTCACAAGAACTCACTTATTATTGAAAAGACGGGACCAAGCCATGTGAGATTTGTCTGCATGACCCAAACACCTCACACCAAACCCTACCTTCAGCATTGGAGACTACAATTCAATATGAGATTTGGGTGGGGATAAATATTCAAACTATATTATACTCCTAAAGCTGTTGAGATAAAAAATAAAATTTTAATTGGGTTCTTTCTATGTTCCATTTCTTTGCTGAGACTCATGAAGTATGTTCATAATTGCTCACTGAAGTGTTTTTATCATGGCTGATTTCAAATTGTCAGCTGATTCTGCCATCTCTGATATCTTGGTTTTGGCATCGATTGATTGTCTTATTCAATTTGACATCTTTTTAGTTCTTGGTTATGACAAGTGATTTTCACTTGAATCTTGGACATTCTTGTATTACATTATGAGAGTCTGGATCTTCTCTAACTTCTCTGACATTCCTACAGGACGATATAAGATGGAAGTAGGCGGCCATCAACTTGTGGAGGTAAAAGTCATCATTTCCCCTTCGTCTCTGTTGATATTCAAGTTGGGTAGAGGAGCTCCTTGTTCCTGCTGGGTAAGGGTGGGAGCTAGCTTTCCATGTGGTCTTAGCTGACACTGTGGTATATGGGCTGGTCTTTCCACTGGCCAATTGTGAAAGTTGTAATCTCCACTAGGCTTGCTCTGACATCACCCCAATGGGGAGAGGGCAGGCATCTTATTGCTGCTAGGTGGAAGTACAAGCCCAGTCTCCTCAGTCTTCACTGATACTGCCGCAGAGAGGGCCCTGTAACCAGTTAGTGGCGATGAAAATCCTGGCTCCCTGTTTTGCTTTCACTGATTCTACCCCAGTGGGAGTGTTGGAGTACCTGGTTACTGCCTTCAGAGGACATAAGTCCAGGTTCCTCTTGATGTTGGCTGACAGGGTGGGAATTGGGCCACTCTTTTATTTTGTGCTGTTTGGCTGGAATGGAGGTATTATTGTCTGTTTTCTGTCTTTCTAGGTTGCCTAGTCCTTTGACTAGGCAGAGCCATATTTTGGGGGCTTTTCTGGTCTTTGTCTGTTTGTGTATTGGATTGCCAGCTTCCTCAGCTCCAAGTCTGGGGATTATGAAGTGAAAAGAAAACCCTGGAAACTTCCAACTGTATTGATGTTCTTTCTTGGGTCTTGAGGTCCGTTGCTGGTCTGCTGCCTTTTCTCCACTTTTCAGTTATCGTATGTTTATTTTATACATAATGCCCACGGTTTTTGGTTATTCCTAGCAGGAAAAATAGAGATATCTCCATTGTTTCGGAAATGGCAGTTACTTTTTAGTTGCCAAATTATCTGTTTATCTTTATAACTGAGTTTGAATATGATTGTATCATTGCTAGGTAGCTGTTGGTTCCCATTCTTTTTACATTTTATGATTCCTGATAGTTTGATATTTAACTATTTGTATATGTATTTTTAATATAATCACTCCTGTCTTTTTTGCACATAATCCCAAACTGAAAATCTTTTAGCTGAGGTCCTAGTTAGCATATTTTTAAAAACCTCTCTACAGAAGAGTTAAGTTAGTGTGTACATACATGGTTCAGGCATATGCAAAGGGAAAAGTAATAAATGTTTTCTCATGGTATATGACTGCTCTTAGAAAATTAACATACATGCAGTAGATGTGTCATGCGTAGTTATAGCAGGTCCTCTTCAGCTATGATTTTGTATATTAAATTATTCCTAAGTGGTTTCCTAAATAACTGTAGAGGTTTGAGTGACTCATTTTTGCTCTTTAAAGTGCCTCGCATAACATTAGGAAATAAATTATTCTTATTACTGTTTCTTTTTTGTCGATGCCATGTGGTGTGATGAGACAGTGTGAGAGAATCAGACCAGGTTTGAATCTTTCTGATTACTTTATAAATTACATTGGAACCAGCTGCTAATTTTAACCTGTGTAGCAGTGCAGGCATGCTTAATTCATAGAAGTGATTTTTAAGTTGGGTTGGGATATCTTGTAACTGGCATAATTTTTAAATGTAGGGTCTTGTTTTTAGTCTCAGATTATGTTAACTCAAATACTGTTCTTTACTAATTGAGTAGCTGAGAGAATGGTCATTTTGAATAAGTGCATCTTTTAACAAAATCGTTAAAGGATTT